>JANVCG010022135.1:0-51986 GCA_025505365.1 Haliclystus inabai | reverse complement strand
ACTGCATGTTACTCTGTCCACCACACAACCATACATCACCAAAATATACATCAGTGATTGACACAGAGACACTTTTTAAATTAACTTTTGATTTTGCAACCATTTCAAATGGTCCACCTGCTGTCTGAGTTTTCAATTCAATGCGCCAGATAAATTCTCCATTTGGGCCTAAGATTAAATATAGCATTCAGATACTAGCGAAGTTCGCTTCCCAACATCTCGTTATTTTCTCATCAATTTGCTACATAATTTATCTTAACTACGTCATTCTTATTTGCTATTGTTCATGTTATCTATCTTGAAATAATTCATCTGAATATGGAAATGTAGATCCATTGAAAAAGTTGAGAAGCTTATTGGACAATATAATAAATTCACAAATTCACAAACCTGGCCATGGCGGCCATCAAAAGATTGTTACAAGATATTGTATTTTCTAAACAGGCTGTTTTGCTGCTGACTGAAGGACGTAAATTTATGAAGTCAGAAATAGATTATTTGCATCAAGGTGAACCTATGCTCCGGAGGATAGGCTATAAAAGGTCTTAATGCATAAACAACGATGCCGTTATAACCGATACAACTTCATAATAAATCCTCATAATTAAGAGAACAATAATTCATAAGATATAACAAGCACTTCCTTATGAAAATTAATAATTAATCTCTACTGAAGCTATAGTAGAAATTTTCTATTAAATATGCCGTACACATGAACGTGCATCTCGCATCTTGACCTAGCCATGGTTAACCCAAATATCGTCACTTTGGGACTGTACGAAATCTTGCGCGGTTCGCCTAACTCGTTCGAAATCACATTCGTATGAAAGAGTGCATCCTAAAAATATAGTTTGATCCTGCGATCATTTTCTGTTCTTTAAAGAAATAGGATTGGACTGAAGTGTATTAACATTTTAACATGCAATCTTTAAAACTTTGTAAAATATAAAATCGGTTGCAAAGATAATTGTGCTTGTTATGCGTATTTTTATATCATTTATAATCTAATAATTACCTTTCTTTACTACTGTGGTATACTTCTCATCTTCAGTCGTGTTGCTACTAATTGAAAGTAATACCTTTCCACCTTCAGAACCGAAACCCCATACAACTGAACGCAGAGGCTCTCTTTGAAGAACCATATGGTTTTGATAATGACTAGCAAATCGGAAATCTCCGTCCGGTTTGCTATCTGCTGTCACTGCCATTGTATTCAAGCTGAAGATGACAAAACATATCGAGAAACACATTTTCCACACACTGATTAGCTTTTAGGAGCTAAAGATAACATAAAAACTTCTTCGAACCTATGGGGAAGTTGTAGCTAAGAACGAATGCTAGTTCTGTTTGCAAACGCTCTCTCGCCATGGAGACGATTGGCAGTTTTCATTTTATTGCAACGCTATAATTGAACAATGCACCAGCGGTATACAGGTATCCAAGTTTAATATTTTAAACATCTGCTTTCTGTCTTTTGCAGGTCATATTTGAAAACAGAAACAACAGCATACTTGTTCACTCAAATGAATACATGTTTTATCTCTACATCGTTGCAAACTACTTTCAGAATGAAATAATGTGAGCGAGCATAGAAAGATTACGTCCATCCATTTATAATTTTTTCAACTGATGTTTTATACATTGCCATCTCTTAATTTGCTCATTATTGTAACCATAGTTACTTAAATTTTATTATTACAATATGTTAATAAATTTGATATTTATTGAACCTTCATCTATTTGAACTAGACATCAGTGCTTTCGGGCTATAAAATATTATTCTATAATGTAACAAAGATTTTCTGCAATCTGATTGGTTAATCAATGCCTTGTTGTTCTCAGTAAAAAAAACATGGCTCGTAAATACCCCACGCCCAAATCCGGGGCCGAAATGATAAAAACTTGAAAAAAGCATCGCGTTGTTTATTGCTTTAATTCAAGTGTGACACCAAAATCCTACTTTGTGATCATCATGAAATGCCTTTTCAGGTATGCAAGCTGTTTTTCAACCTATGTATTATATTCATGACCCATTGTACTACAGAGCTAAGAAGAAAATAAAACTACACTACGATTACATCGGGGCGTAATGTTGTGGTCATGGTATTTTTATACAGGACTGTCAGAAAAGTTATCAGAAATGTGAAAGCTTTGAACGAACTCGCATCACTCTACCAAAGGGTCTCGATTGCTTCCCAATAATTTCTAATTTTCTAACACTAGTAACACTAGTCCAGGTGTGGTTGTGCGTTGTAATTAGCTATCAAGTATAATCACCATTAATCCTCGTCTATAATGATAGTACAGTTTCTAGAGAGGAAAATTTTTCAAGTCACAATTATGTAGCTATGAGAACCATATCATTTTCATCTCGAATCAATTATTTAATTTTGCAAATTAGTTAAATAGTAATAAAAATTAAAAATTGTTGCATTGAAATTTGAAAACGCCAGTTGTGTTATTATGAGATGGACCTGAGAAATATTGATTCATCAAGTAAAGGATAATGGCAATTATGATTTGAAATCCAATAAATCTTTTGCTGGGAGAAACTATTTATGCTGACACAGTTAAGTGTTAGTGTTTAACCGATTAGCAGTTATCTGCTCAAAATGCAATCCACCGTCATCCTACGTCTAATTTACATAATGAAAAAAGAGAGGCTCAATTGACAGGGCTCCTCATTGTCTCTTAATGACGAAATTTCAATGGTCTTTTGTTAATTTGTTGTTAAAAGTGACACAGCAGTAAACATCAAATTGCAACAATAAATAAATCAAATAGAACATAAAATAATGCTTTAAAAGACTCAAAATGATAGCTGGTCGGCGTCATCGATATTTTTGGAGTGACGATGCAAACCAATCAAGGAGGGAAAGGTACCACCGATATTATATTTTGAGAAGTAACTTTAAGGTCCTAACGGTTTGCATGTGTGGCCTTACTTTGCATGGATGAGTGGATGACCACCTCTGCTTAGAGTATGGATGGTTTGTTAATCTGTATTGATTTATATCACTTTTTATACGAGTTTTATCCAAACATTAAATTGCAAAATCTAGCATTCATTTGTTGTCGTTGCTCGTTGGTACGGGCTAATAAAACTAACACTGTTTCAACTTTCATGTTGATGATGTGCGAAGATCAAATAGTTAGATATTTATGTAAACAAGACTACATCCCACGATGGAATACTCGAATTATTATACAACTCTAAGTTTCAAAAGCTCCAGTTGAGCTATTATTGAATAAGATGTGGCGTAAGAGAAATACTTTTGAGGCATGCTAACTTGCAGTAAATCAGAATACTTCATTAGGAGTATAACTTAATTGATATTTTAATTGATGAAAATAAAGAATAACACTGTAGCCTTCAGACTAAGCTCTCTCACTTTCATACTTCTTGCCTTATTGGCAAGGGTATATAATATTTGGACGGAGAGTGCATGCAAAGCTATTTGACAATAAATGTTTGCAGGCACAATTTGTTAGTGTTAAAATTATTCTGAATTTATGTAGGCTACAGAGTATAAACAACTCTAAAATTGAAAACGGAACTCAAAACCGAAATTTTCTGTAAAAGAAAATTGTAACTGACCAAATTATTTTTCGTTCAAAAAAAATCAAAACAATTAAGAACGATGATGTTTTTTGTTGCTGATGCTAATTTATTGCAAACATACTGTTGCTTACAGGATGCACAATGGATGCATCTCTTATTCTCTTGTTCAATATTTTAATTTTATTTATGAGATATGAAAAGGGTTAAGAGGGCTGCACATTGCCGTTTTCTTAACACGAGTGGTGTGTAGTGAGACAAATGAAATATATGTGATAAAATCACAAGCCTTGGCAAGTGTTGTGATTTTGTAAAACATAACAAAAATTTTTCTTGCGTGACATCAAGCCTAATATCTTATAGATTAAGCAGCTAGCAATATTCCTATTTGGCAATTTCCCCCTCACTATCTATAGATTAAGTTTATCTACAAGAATGCGAGTAATGTTTACCGAACACAAGGCAGAAGGTCATTAGAAATTTATTTATTACATTGATCTTCTGCGTCTTTTTATGCCTGCTTTGTTATATTTTTCTCATACATGTTTAATAGAAATTCATGTTTCTTCAATCAGCAACGTTAATAGCCATGTAAGATTGACAAGTAACACTTAGTTAGGTCTCAAATTTGGTGTAGACATGCAGAAAATTATAAAAATCCATTTAAGCAATGATTAAATGAGATATTGCAAATAACAATAGTTCTATTTGAAATTGAAGAAGTTTAAAGCAATGCGTATTTTGCATAGAAATGTTATCCATTAAATTCAAATGAACGTTTAATTACTGTAAAGAACATAGATATGGAAAATGAGTGTGATAGCGACATGTAAATATGTTGATATTTGTTTAAACAGCTTTAAAAACCAATAAAAATTAACAGAAACATAACATAGCAGCGACAGCACCAGCAGTTGGTCAAGCAGGTCAATGACTAGCCTGCGTCACAGACCAAACCGTTTTGAGAATGTTAGGGTCTGTGTAATACCCTCAAATTCCCTGTTCTTAGGGGCTTGACTAAAACTTGTAAATTAAAAATTATTCTAACAGCTCGAAATTGAGACAGCGAAAACACAATGGAATTTATCACCTTGAAATGAAAAGGTACAATGGGATGTTTTGTTTGTTTCTTCAATGTTTACATGACGCCTTCAAAATCTATATACAAATAGACAAGATGTATACAAGCATACGTGTGTCCTTTTCACGGTCCTCGTGTAACAGGTAACAGGACAGGTGATGATTTTGGGCTCCAAATGACAGGAATATTCCTGGGATCATTCTAGGCTATAAAAAGTTGAGTTTTTTATTTGATACATTGACATGCGAGCAAAAATATGTTTTTCTGCAAGCAAAACAATAGACATTTAATCGCCATTGCTGGGCTGAAATGTTCAGCAGTGCGTAACCCAAATTTCATGACAAGGTAATGTGCAATGTGAAAAATCTGCAGAACAATAGCAAAATAAATGGAGGAGAGATTTCAATCTTTTTGTGTACGGTTGTTGTGCCAACAGGAGTCTCAATCGATTCATTCAAAGTTTTGATCACTTCTACAGAATTTCATGTAAATAAGTGGCAATTGTGCTACAGAAGAAATTGCCTCGGATTTGTAAACTTCCATGCCATTTTTATTCATTTATTGTTCAACTGGTGCAAATTTAACAAATGGGTGGCAAGACTTTGAAAGGAAAGACAGTAATAACAACACCCGCAGTATGAAATGTACAAGAACTCTGTTTTGAAGTTGCCACAAGAACTTTGTTTTGAGGTAGTAAGTTGCTTCGCGACTGATTATTAGAATGGCATGAGTTCCAGGATATAATCAATTAAGGAAACATTCAACATCAGACTTCAAAGAAAAGCTTCAGAGTGGCTATCGTTAAATTTTGGTTTCATGCTTTGACAGTGCTTCACATCCAACTTTTTGCGAATTCTAACTGAAATTTCAGGTTTGCAGTTTCCTGACATTGGTTTTGTTATTTTTATCATCGGGCGAAAATTGTCAATTTCACATCTTATTACCAGAACAATGTATTTGTTTTTGCAGACTTTGGCATCGAAACTATAGAATAAATCCAGAAATTAGAATTTTATGCTCGAAAATCTTACTCATGAAAACCCTTTCTCAGACTAGATTGAACCGATTTTGAAAATGGTTTTCACACAGGCTGATGGGCAGTCCGGTTCCAGGAGTCTGAACAGGGGCACAAATCGGACTAATAAACAGTCAGACAAAATCACATCCCCTGAACTGCCAGTAGTGTTTGGATAAGATACCCTGCATTCCATATCAGACAAAGTTGTCAAGCTCACATCTTATTTTCAGAACACAGTATTTTGTTTTTGCAGATTTCGCTTTGAATCGATAAAATAAAACCAGAAATTAGGATGCCATGCTCGAATATCCTACTACTGAACAATTAGCCTGTTTTCAGACTAAATCGAACCTATTTGAAAATGGTCTGCACACAGGCGAATGGACAGTCCGATTCAAGGAGTATAAATCAGACTAATAAACTTTTCGACAAAAGCCCATTCCCTGAACTGTCAGTAGTGTTTGGTCTTGGATAAGATACCCTACATTCAATGCGTCATTAGAACTGTTCATGAGAAACGAGAAAATAAAAATGATGAAATTTCATTTCAAACAAGCTATCCAATTGTATCAAAGTTAATCTACAACATGAATTTCACTGGTTTCTATTTTGATAAATTAAAAGTGAGGCACATAAATTAGTTCCTAAAAAAGCAGGAAACATGCTACATCACAGAACTGGGAAATCAAGCGTATTACACAGACCCTAACGTTCTCGAAACGTTTTGGTCTGTGACGCAGGCTAGTCAATGACTTGGCAAATGTTTTCATTAGTAATGTAATTTTATAGTAGCATTTCTTTGAAAAGGAAGCAATCTCCAAGTCAATTTCAAATTGCCCATTTTTTACTGAAGATCAACATGGAGCGAATAATTTTTCATGCTGTTAACTGAGACCACAGGCTGTTGTAGGCCTAATGCCAGTCATGACCAAACAAAGGCTATTAAAAAACAATCCATCGAGCTGTTATTCACTCAATGTTTGCATAATTGCCCTTGTATTCTCCAGCAATAGTTTGATATTCTTAGGGTCAAATTCCCTCTACCTCAATTAAGAAATTGCATTGTTTAAGCTTATTCAAGAGAAGAAAGATTTTCAACTGGAATCTCAATCACTCATGGTTCTACTAGATAAGACCATAGACTGCAACAGTTTTGCTTACCTTCACTTTTGTTTGCCCCTTGGTATCAAAATGTTGAGAACTGCGGATCAATACTGGTATAAGAAAATTATATGAAGCATTTAATTAAGAGGTGGAAATTCACGAAAGCAGTGAATCCCATGTTACATCCATCGAAAAATATTTATTGTCATTACTTTCAACTATTACAATTACTGTATATTTTGCATATCAAAATATCTATAGTTACTTCATCAAATGTGTTGAAGACATTAAATGGACAATTGGATCAAATTTTAAAACTTATTAACTGGGTGAAGCGCAGAAAAGTGTTTCAGCTGCACTACTCCATTCAAATTGTATATTATTTCAACTTACCGTAATTCTCTAGTCTATTGAAACAATACAGTGATAAATCTAATCACCTTTTATTAAGAATTTAAATGACAGACAGGTTGGTTTACATGGTTCAGCTGAAGCGTTTTGTGCATTTTCAAGGACTATGCACCTAGTTCTCCCTCAGGGGTAGAGTGCTTGCTGTAGCAGTAATCCAGTAATTCACTGCCCCACCAATTCTTTTTACCACACGCTGCCACTGCTACACAGAGTTATACCTCTTGTATAGCTTAATATCTTCCAATCTTTAAAACGTATTGCTTTGTAATTCTTCTGATAGGGAGATTTCTTTCGATTAATTTTTCAATCATCATCTTTATTCTAATAGTAATAATTGGCTGTGTTCTTTTGCAAAATCTAGGTTCAGCTTACTTATGTTAGAACCTGGGGAGATCTACTTTGAAGATTTCAGTGTGTATTACTATTCCAGTGAAGTTTCAGAACAAGATGCAATTGAAAGGTAGAAGTAAAACCATTTAATAAAAGTAGACATACAATCAGGACTTATTTCATACCATCAACATTCTTGTGTCTGCATCCATCCATCCATCAACTAATCCCAACATAACCATGTTGTACAAATATCGTTGAATAGTTTTTGAACATGGTCAAACTAAGTGCCTTTTGACATTCACTATAAGTGTTGATATTTCAACAAAATACATTGTTGCTGAGACAAGACATTGTTTTCCCTTATTGATAAGATAAACTCATTGTAGGTTTATGAGAAACCTCCGCTGTGTGCTTATAGTTTTAGTCATTTTTTATTTAAATGAATAAACGCTATAATGACAACACAATCCATTATACAATTATTGCAATGGGAATGACAGAATTACTTTTTCTTCTTCAAAGACGTACTTTTGGATATGTAGGCTACATCAAAGTAACCGTCTTCATAAAACTATACTTTTTGGGACCCATTTTTGGAGGCTGTGGAAAATCCTGAAGAAATCTGGACTTTTTACTGTTTCAATGTTTTTTTGTTCTATTGCTGCTTAAGATGAAGAAAAGTAGGTTTAATATCAATCCTAAAGGCTCAAAAATACATTCCTGCATTTGATATATAGCATGAGAGAAAATATATATAAAATAACTTTCAAAGATTGAATTCCAAAAGTTTTGTTTTCAAATTCAGGTTTCTGTTAGGTAAAATATTTTGTGGAATGCTGATCACCATTACTATAAACTACAAAAGTATCATCAGTATTTATATCCTATGCAATATAAATACTGCATCTTTACTTTCTGTCTTGTAATTGCTTCATAGGCGACAAAAAGGAAGACTAAAAATATGTTCAAAATCTGTGGTGTTTGATCCTCAGGATGTCACATACCCTGTACTTAAAGTAAGTTTCTGAGTTGTGTAGCTGATTTGTTACTTTTTGATATCTAAAGTAAATTGATTTTGTTATGTCCAAAAGGGATGTTGAATTTATAGATTTTTTTGTGTTTGCTGTTGTGTTTTAGTTTTTATTTAAAAATACATCTCACATTGGCAAATGGCGTGGACCTCTTCTCTCAAAGTGAGTCATTAACTCTGCTTGAATTTGAATCTCATTAATATTGATTTTTTTACACATTTGTTCCTCGAACAATCTTTGTAGAGTGGCAACTCAGGATATGATTTTAACATTTCAGAAACCAAAGTATTATTTTTTCTCTTTCTTTTGATTTTTACCGGCCTTGAGTACCATTATTTCTCAATCATTTATTTATGAATCCTTGGTACAGCCTTTGACTCTATTCTGCATACTTGCGCTGCATTTTTTGTTTTCCTAATATCTTGCTCTTTTTGGTATACGGTATCTAGACTAGATGGAAAAGGAGAGTTGATAACTGTGGACAGCCATCTTGTAAGTTTTACTCCATCTTATCTTAGATATCTGATGATTGGATGACATGATCAAATCATCATCGTTAAATATGGTTTTATTTTCTTCTCTATTTCTAGTGTATTATGATTAAAGAAGGCAATATCATTGCACCTTATAAATATGTCAAGGTTTGTAATTTACGTGAAGGGATGTAATTAACATACTGAAGTCTCACTGGCATTATGAACTACCACTGAGTACTGAATCAAAGCTGCCAACTCGCGCGACATTATTCTCAGTAATGAAAATATCTTTCAGTAGTAGTCATTTCAAAATTCTTCTAAGTTAGCCACTTACCAGTCGTTGACCATGATTGATAATCAGTTGTTTACTACAGTAGGTTTACCATAACACAGTTTTGTGCTTTTGGTTAACTTTGTGCATTCTAATGAATTATAATAACAGATGTAATATTATCAAATCTTAAAGTATCATATTCCCATTTTCTAATTTTAAATCCAATTTGTTTCCAACCAAGTATTGTTGATTATTTATTCTTAATTTACTTTTTTACAGAAAAAGACGTCATTCCTCTTTTCGTTGAATTATGTACCACTTTCAAATGTCTTACCACAAATTGAACAGGTGAAATCCAAATCGTTTCCATTCATAAGATCTGTGGTTGTAAAGAATAATTTCAAATTCCTAGCAAGTCTACTTCTATGTATTTTTTGTTGTATTGAAAATGATGTAATCAAAGTGTAGCATACTGGAGGCCAGTGTTCTATTTTTTATGTTTTATATCATTCTTTGAGAATGGTGATATGGAATATTTATCATCACAAGGCTATCTCCATTGCAGTTACTCAATTCTTATGAATTTTGACAATAAGTCCAGTTAGTAAAAATCACAAACAAACTTTGATCTACCAATTCAAACCGAATGACATACTTGTATTTAATTGATGGTACTTGTTAAAAACTTCATTTCTCAGAGCAAAAATTAATTTATAATTCTACCACATGATGGTCTTGTGTGTGAGATCAATCATTGACAATCTCCATTTGAAAGCAATTCTTTTTAGTTTGAAATGTGGCATTGACAGTACTATCAAATATTCTATTGCTACAATTGAATTCTCCAGACTAAATAGCATTCACTGTCTGACACATTTCAATGCTTGTTTGTAGCTAATGAGAGCATCAACATTAAACCCAAGAGATGAGTCTTCAATGGTGAGTTTGAATCATCTTATTGAGATTGATTAAAGTTGCTATAGAGATGGCATACTAAAACTTTCATTATAAGTCTGTGCAACTGTATTTAGGGTATAACTTAATGTATAAATCATCACTTGATGTTTCCAATTTGAAAAATGTTTCATGATAATCATTTGTTTTATTCAGGTTGCAACCATTGTGCAATCAAAACAAGGTCGAATGAATTTTAACACTAGCTGGTAGGGAAACAAAGTTCCTTATTTTCATTTTACATAAAGGTAGAAAGCATAAAGGGATATAGACTAGATTTTAGCGGCTAGATAATAGACGTGGTGCAGACAGGTTTTTATACTTCCGCAGCCAAGCAGGTAGATACTAATCTTGCTTCCTGTTTGTACTGCACTGCGAAAACTTGAAATTCCCTTTAAACCAAATACTATGCAATGTGTTCGTAAGAAATAATTCAAGATACACGATAATTTATGTGGAAGTATTCCCCTATTGTATGAATATAATTTTTATAACAACCAAGATTCAAGGTCATTTCCTTGAGGGAAACAGTACATATGAATGGAGACATACAGATGCTATGATGGTATCATTAATGAATCTCATTCCTGTGACATAGATATGTCGTAAATGTAAGGGGATACAGTAGAGAGACTGCAGTACATCTATCTCAAAAAATGATGTATATTCTAATATTGAGATGGACAAATTATGTATATTCTCCTTTACTATTAAGATAGGTGAATAGGAATTTTCTGTAGCATCATCCCCAAGGCTTTTTTTTCTGTAGCAATTAGTTAAGTTTAATAGTTGATGCATTCGAAAACCAAAAGGAATCAAATAAGCTGTCAACTCATTCATATTGAATTTTTATGCATTTTAGAGTATAACTGCAAAGTTGTATGAAGTTTTGTTTCTGTAATTAACATAGTCTTGCTCTGAGTCGTTTTGAAAGATTTAGGGGGTTGAAACTTTGGCCTTCATTTCTCGGTTTCGTGCTTTCTAATTCAGTTTTACAATTAAACAAATCATTGCTTAAATCAATTGAAACATTGCTCAGACATTAAATAACCGGTGAAATTCTCGGCTAAAAATTTAATAGAATGAATTTTGAAAATTCGAATTGATTGGTAATTCTGTTACGAATGATCATATATTTATAACTTGGCTAAAATGCAATTAATAAAGTTATTGTTCTTCATTTCCTTCTGCTTATCTAGGATTGAAGATCTTTATGAAAGAATTGTCCTTGAAACAAATGGTAAGCTTATTTAAGTTTTAATATTGCTTACTATAATGTCACACCTGAGGAGTCTGAAGATCTGTCATGTGAAATGCCATTATAACTGATGATAAACCACCACAAAGCACCACAAAGCACCATATAACAGAAGCACAAATTGGCATAAGGTTATAAGCAATAATCCACAATGAAAGTTGATTTTATAAAGCCATTGTTACTGTCAATGTTGATTTATTACTTATATTCATACAGTATTCAGCTGTCACGTGGTTTGTATTTGTAACACCTGTTTTTATTTTCAATTGATTAGCTGAGAAAATCTCCCCACTAATATGCAACCCTGGAAAAGTGCTTTTGACTTCAGCACGTTTATATTTTCAACCCTTCAACAATATAGATCCGGTTAGTACTACCTGCTTGCCAAATGCTTATGTAAATGAATAAATTATGTCAGATAATGATGCTTTTATTTCTGTAATTATACAGTTGACGAAATGCGCATAGATTGTATTCAAATTTCCACATTGCACAGATTGCTGTAATCGAATTACACCACCAAGAAAGTAAAATTACCCTCTGACATATGCTACTGTGCTTGATATATTGTGTTTGGATAGACTAAACTGAATTATTTACATAAGGTAACAGACAATTCGAAATATTTGGGTGGCTAGTAAACATTTGAATGAGCTTGAATTCCCGTTGATTAGGGGTAGATACAGTATGATGATTTCCTCGTGAAAACTTGTGAATGAGAAAAGCGTACATGGCACCTTAGGAGGAAAGACAATTTGAAAAGTTTTGCAGTTGATCGCAAAATGAAAGTAGTAAGTTCAGTTTCGAGTAGGTAGAGTTTTTCCAATATATTTTGGGGGATGAGAGCATCTTTATCCCAATTTAAGTATTCTAATAATATTTAAATGCATTCAGGCTGAAGCTAAAATCATTTGTGACGTAAATAGATTCAGCGTATAAGAAAAAAGTGCTTGATTCTTCTGATCCATTCTACATAATTTTTCTTCATTTTCCACTTTTCCTATTCTGGTACTATTTCATGTTGCATATTGCTACTGTTGCTTATTGCATCTAACTATAAACTCAAACAAGCCAAAAATCATCTTTTGCAAGAGTTCTAGTGAAGTAAGTTGGGAGTTGCGGATACTGAAGCTAGCATCAGTTACTGTACAGTCTTCTCTAAATTTGAAATGCATTATCCTTTCAGACACCTGTGACAAAAGTCAAGTTGACAAACATAAGACAAGTTATCAAACGCCGTTATCTTTTGATGAGTGTTGTAAGTGTTGAAGCTCAGATTTTTATAAACTTATTGTGTCATTGATAATTCCAAAAGAAGGGTATTCACAATTGTGAGATAAACTGTTGGACTATCCCTACTTGACGATTATGAGATTGTTGCTGTTTTGATTATTTATCTTGACTTGATCAATTCATTTTAAATTGGTAATCTCTATTTATGTTAGTATTAGTTTCTTTCATTACGATACAAATATTCTGATATCAGCTTTGTGTTTTCCAAAACCAGATTTATAATTTTGTAGATATTTTTCAAGGTAATGATGTTTTGTGCCTATTCAATTGATTTAAATTGAATTTTCCGTTATTTCTGCTTGCTATTTTGATAACAAGCCAGTGAGCCTGCCTGCAAGGAGCATGCAAGGAGCCTGCAATGAAAATGTTAATTCAAATTTTTGTCTGACATTCCCTGAATTTTAACCTAATCAGATAACTAATATCATTTTTCATCTCTTTTTATAGGGCATTGAGATCTTTTCTTGTACAGATGATGAAAACATGTATCTGATTCTAGACTCACAACAAGACAGAGACGATTTATACAACCATATTTTAGATCAAGATTGTGTTGATTTAGAAGATACAAAACAGGCTAACATACTTTTAAAATGGCAAGCAGGAGCTGTCTCCAATTTGGAGTACCTACTATATTTAAACAGGTACTCAATATTATGCTCAAATATAAAATGTTTTGATGATCAGCTATACTTCTAAAATATCACAGACAGATTCTTGCAACATGGCTGGTCGATATCAATATTCTAGGATGCTGAGAAAATGTTAAAAAGCTCTGCATCAAAATGAGAGAATATTTGGATGATCCATCCATTTGCTCATTTCACCAGACACAAACCTCAGCCAAAGCTACTCCCTCTGACCAAGTACCTGAAGCCCAAAAAATGGAGTTCTAAAATTTAAATCCCTGAACGGAATCGATTGACAATAATATTTTTTATTTTAAATCATATTTCACAAACATTCCATTTAACCTTACAGTTTCTAGTAAGTTGCATACATATGACTAACAGTCGTCCCTTAAGCACGCAGTGCTTGTTTATTTGGGGAACTGGTACAAATTTACACCACAAACGTTAGTACACTGGCAAGGAATCGAACCTTGGTCTCCCGCACATAGTGTGGACACTCTTGTATTATGAATCGGAATGATTATTATTTGTATTACGGCAATATACACCCTTACTATTTGATTTTGTCCGTGTGCACCCTAGCACATCAAGGGTTCCCTTTTAAAACAGTTTCAGCTTTCAAATCATCTTCTGTACTTTCTAACGATCTGCAAGTGTTGAATTGGTTCTGTCTGATTCTATTTACTTATTCCATCTACTCAAAGGGCCTACTAACCATTTTGCAGAGGAATTATTCTCAAGGCTCCTAAGACACCAGTGTACATTGATATACAAATAAACAATCAATGTAGCTCATCCTCTATGTTTCTTTTCATGGTAAGCACTTTGATAATGTTTGTAAAGCAGATTTTGCCTCCACAAACTATACGCTGCGTTTGCTTTGATTATTTATGTTGCTTATTATTGCTTGTTATTATTGTTGTTATTGTTCACATTATTTTGGTTAACTAATAACTATGTCCTCTTTTTTGCAGTCAAGGAGATCGCAGTTTCAATGACCTTACACAATATCCAGTTGTACCATGGGTAATTGCTGACTACACAAGTGAAAAATTAGGTATTATAATAATGACCAAGCTAGTGGAGATTGATATTTTATCACGGTAATTTAGTTTATGTGGTTAGCTTAGCTCCACAAGCCCAACATGTGGCAGGCCATTCTGTTGAGTCTACAGGTTTGATCTAAATGTAATTTGGACATACGATTTTGGATTTCAGAAATAATTAAAGATTCTATCGTATTTAGATTGTTCACTTTGTTTTTTTACTGCAGATTTAAAGAACCCAAATACATTTAGAGATTTATCCAAACCTATTGGTGCAATTGATCCTGAACGAATTGCTCAATTACGAGTAAGTCTGATGTAGTCATTCAAATGGCAATTCCCGATTCGCTGCTGCTTATACTATGTCTATGTAACTCACTGCAAAATATCACAGACTAGCATTCATTCTGCTGTATTGCACTGCTTTCGTCAGCTAGATTTTACTTTATCTTATCAAAGAAGCTTTTGATGATTATGCAATACTTATGTTTATTTAATATAACACTCAGTGCAGCTAGATTTCATTGTAAAAGTCGTAATAATAAGTACAGTAGAACAATAAAGAAGAGCAATCCTAGTATGCGCAACCACAGGCGAAAAACAATCTTTGCCTAGCTCAAATATCTTGTAAAAAAATGATTGAAAATCAGAAATTGGTCAAAAAGACTGATATCAACACATTTACTAGATTGACAAAAATGGTGATGAAAATGTCCATTAAGCTATTTCAAGTACCACTCTTTCAAATTTCAAACTCATTCTATTTTACAAATATGAACTTATGGAAGTCATATCATGAAGGCATCCTAGTCATAATTGTCTTCAATCTATCGCTTTTAATCATCCTTTTTCAGAAACGCTGTAAGAACATGCCAGAACCAAAGTTTTTATATGGCTCGCATTATTCAACACCTGGTTTTGTTTTATTTTATTTGGTTAGAGTATGTAAGTATGATATGGAGATGTCATGTTGTCTAAAGTAAATTATGCTAGAGTGCTTGCTTCATAAATTAGGGCTTTGTGTTTGATCATAATTTATTGAGATAGATCGTTAGGAAATCCGACCAACATCACTCTATCTTTATAAACCATGCCTTGATATTGCCTCTGATCACAATTGTTTGTGAGTTTGAGGGCAAATATTGTTTCTTCTCTATGCACTCAATATCCATTCCTACTTTATACTCCTTATCAATAGCAAGGGTTTTTGATCAGAATTCAGATTTTTCAATTATTATAATGATATTATTGAGATTGAATCAAGGTATTGAAAACAGATTTTGTACTATATACTCATATTTCCAAATTACCTTCCAATTCACTTAAACTACAGTTTCAACAGATTGTGAACTTTCCTTCTCAGGTCCAGAATATATGCTTTGTTTACAAAATGGGAAATTCGATCATGCTGATCGTCTATTTAGCAGGTAAAACTATCTCTGGTCAAGAATGAATTGACCAATACTTTGAGTGTAGAGTAGGAGCTGTTTATAAAGCTTCTTACTCCATAACAAATTATCATAACAAGAACAATGAATTTGTGCAGTGTAAATAATAATCACATCGTAATAGGTGATTTAATAAAAAGTTTTTGTTACTATTTTGTAATACTTAATTTGAGTTTTTTTATTATTACAGTATAAGTTCAACATGGATGAATTGCTGTTCTGGGCATTCAGACTTCAAAGAGGTAAACATTTCTGACATCTTATAGTATACAATGATTTATAAAGCTAACACTTTACAGACAGACGCATAGAAACCAGCATCTTCATTTCAAGTACAATAGCTGAAATATGTTTTATACCATAGCATTAAGAAGAAATTTGTGACAGTACTGGGTGTTTCAATTGTTTTCATTCATGTCAAATACAGTATTTTGATAGAAACACACAACTTTTGTTTGGCAACATCATCACAAGACAATGCCTGTTGTTGCCAATATCGTTCTGTGTAATAACAAATCAATTGAAATACGATTAATGATGTGATGCTGTCGAGAAAAGGAATGCTAGATGAAGGGAGTTAATTAATGTTGTGTTTTTCTTTTGTAGTTAATACCAGAGTTTTATTCATCTGATGGAGAATTTTTATTAAATAGCATGAATTTATCACTTGGTACAAAACAAGATGGCAGCAATGTTCATAACACTGAGTTACCACCGTGGGCTGACTGTAAGGATAACCTAGATATAATTGTATCTAATGTTCACTTGAATTTATGACCATCTATGAATCTCTAATAGTTACCACTTAATGACACAAATGTTAACCTCAATATGAGATGAATTAGTTAGTATTTGGGAAAAAACAAATCTAGGACAGAAATTTGACCCTAATAAAATCAATGTAAATATATTTTTTTCATTAACATCATCTGCGCAAAACTAAAAAGCTTTTAGTCCCCCCCCCCCTCCTGCCTCATCAGGGTAATCCTAGTGACATTTCTGATACACGTTGATGATTTCCTTTTACAACAGCTCCATTAGATTTTGTAACAAAAATGCGTGAAGCTCTTGAATGTCCATATGTTTCTGAAAACCTTCATCATTGGATTGATTTGATATTTGGATACAAACAACGCGGCGAAGAGGCGTGGAAAGCTGATAATGGTATGTTTAGAGAGTGATCTTAATCTTGTTTGTATTTACATTTGTGGCGTTCAACGTGTTGCAAATTTTGTTCAGATAGGTTTTAGGAGAGTTCACTAAAACAAATATTCTGTTTTACTGTTCTACTTTAACTGGTGTCAGAAAATTCGATGTCTTCAAAAATATGCTGTTGCTGTCCTAGAATTCTCGTAAAAGCTCCTTCATATTTAAGTAGAAACTTTTGAGTTGAAATAGACAAATACCTTGCTCTATTATGATATTATTTTTTGTTACAGTATTCTATTATTTAACATACGAAGGCGCAGTTGATCTAGAAGGGTAAGTAATGATCTTATTGTTTATACATAATTATCAATATAGCTAATTGTCATATAAAATACTTTGTATTTTTCATTCTAAATGCTGAAGCTTTAAATTGAATTTTGATGAACTCAATTGTCTATGTGGGTTCTCGTGTACTTTAATCCTCCAGTGTCTGAGTGTGTAATTTACAATGTATTGGTCGTTGCTCATTCTATAAATTTCGTTCTAGTATTACTTGCCCAAATGAGAGAGCTTCTCTCCGTCAGCAAATCCTAGAATTTGGTCAAACACCAAGGCAGCTGTTTACAAGTCCTCATCCACAGCGAAAGGTTTGTTTGTATGCTACCACTCTCTAATGTAGTCAAAGCACCACCTGAAAACTATATCACGTGTAAGCATTGGTTCAAGAGTGCCTCTTATGTTTGTGAATGGAGGCCACAGATAGTGTCTTTGTTTTTAGCCAAGCAAAACTTGTAATCTCAGTAGTGTAAAAAGAATCTATTTCATAATACATGAAACTCAAAAATAATCAATAACAAATTGCACAATTTAACAAAGCATTTACTATCTATCTAGACCCAACTTATTGTACCTTTGGTGCTTACACATTCCCTTTGTGAAATTGATTGTACGTTGAACCAAATGTTTATTGCTATGTGTACATGTATTCATTTTAGCACCACGTACTATCACAATTCATGTTTGATAAGGACAAAACAGGAAAGAGTAACATTAGTGTATTTAAACATGCTAATTGCATTTCTTTCTATTTTAAAAGGTTCAAATCCCTTCCAACATTTTAGCATGTCTTCCAACTTTTGAAGATGAGGCAGTCGATACAGATGACGACAGTGCACCCTTGGTGGATCTTAGTGGTATGTTGTGATAGTGAAATAGATCAAGAAAAATGTATTATTTTACATATTTTGTTGTTTTGGTTTCAAACTAGCAACCCAAAACAATTATCCATGAAATTCTAATTCTTAATTTACCACTAATGCTTGAGTCACAATAGCCACGCATAATTATTTCATGTAATTTAATACTCTATCCAAAAATAAATTTAAATGATGTGGAAACTGAAGTCAATATTGTCAACAGTGAAAGGTTTTAAAGTTTTGTTATTTTAATAAATAGCAACAAATTGTAACAATCCTTTCATATTGTTTGCAGATATAAATTCTGATGGCAATGTTTTGATTGTTGTTGGCGAGAGCCTTTGGAAAGATCTAGAACTCTTGAAATTATCTCAAGACCTAAGGCTGCATAAAGAGTAAGTATGTTATTCTTTCAAGACATGAATTTCTTCAGTCTATTTTGACTTGAATAAATTCCAGTATTTGTCTCGTTTCCATTGCACTATAATTGAAAATCAGCTGAATCTAGTAATTTCAGTCTATTTTTAACATTTCAAATTACATCTCTGACATACACAATTGGCTAGTGCTGGTCTCTATGTAGCTACTTTGTAGAAATACTTTGTTGAAATTCAAATTTGTTTATTTACTATCAATCAACTGACAATGCATGTTTCTACGTTAATTTGCCTTTAGTTATTGTTGATGTTAATCAAATTAATTGCAACTAGAAATTACACATCGATACCTGAAATTATCAATATTTATACCAAGCAATATCATAGAATAGTTAAATAGATCAAATGAATGACTTTTGTATCACACTACCCAAAGTCAAATTCTTCTTTGTTACGTGGTAACTTGACTTTAAGCTGATTTGTTTTTCTTCAGAGCTGTACTTGGATTATCAATGTCAGTAGATGGTGGTACGATTGCTTCAGTTTCTCAAGGTGAGATAGAATCATATCATGTAGATATGCAATATCATTATATCTAGTAAAGCAAATTTAGGAAGTACGCACCTGATCGCTACTTCATTGAAGCTGAATCCATTTTGTTGTTGATAATACAGCTTCTTAATTAAGCATGTTGGGTATCTGCGTTGTCAGCATTCCATGTAACAAATGTATGTAATATGTATGTAATGATAATGTAATATAAATGTATCTAGTTTGTCATCACTGTATTGAAAGTGCTCAATGCCATAAATGCAGAGCTATATGTACTACTAAATGGACAAAAAAATCAAACATTCATGTTTGCTACTCAGAGTTTCACGCCAAGGCAATCTTAGGCAATCTAACTTCAGAGTGAAACTCTGAGTAGCATGAATTTTTGATTTTTCTGTTTATTTATTGGTATAATGTTAATGATATGTATATAAATATGAATGTATGTAATAAGTAATATGATTGTTAGAGGCATTTTTGAATTGTCTCGCAATTCTCCTCTATATTCTTGTATCACAATCATAATTTTGTTACTTCCTACTAGACACACAAGTGAAATTATTCTCTTCAGCTGATGGTCAACTAATACGCAGCATGAATCTGTCGTCAATGGTGAGCATACAGTCATAATAATTGTTTGTCAATCTAAAATTTGGCGAAGACAATAGCTTTGTGATTCAGTTGTGTCTTCTACTTTATGCTATGCAGGCACTCTCTTCATGCTTCTTAATGCCCGATTCAAAAAGTATTCTTGTCGGTTCGTGGGACAATAATGTGTAAGTTTATTGAAAAGTGTAGTTGAAAATTTGCAATTCGATTCTCAGTCACTAGTTGGTAATGTAGCCTATGTTTATGTCGCACTTTTTATGTTTATTTAGAAATTGAATCAAAACATTTATCAACTCTATCCCAATGTGTATGACCAGAAGAGTTGATACTGAAAACAATTTGAAATGGCTATGTAATAATTTCGTAGATATTTAATGCATTTGAAATTAGTTTTAAAATTGTTGATAAGAAGCTTTTTATGTTTGGATAGTTGGCAATTTTTGCTGCTGCAGCGTTGGGTTGCTTAGCAAATTTTGAGAATGCAGAACACTGATTTAAAAGTAACACCACCATTACTGAAATGTGAACACATCAATTTAACTTGATGTTGATTGTTGAATGTTGTTTATCATTCCAACTTGATTCTAAGATGTTCAATAAGTATGTTCTAATTCAGTGAGACCTTCGAATCTCTTCCTTTGTGTGAAATTAATTTGAAATATCTGCAAGTTGTTGATGGTTTACTGTTTATTCTTTTATTTCAATCCATCAAATGTAGATATATCTATTCAGTGGATTATGGCAGAGTTGTAGATACGGTTAACGCACATGACGATGCAGGTAAACCTTCAAAGAAATCTAATGATTTAACAAATATCATCTATGCTTTTAGAAGTAATTTGCTTTGTATTTTGCTTGAATCAATCCAGCATCGCATTGCTTTTCTCTCCATTACCAGATAATCAGTTGGCTCTTAGATAGAGGGAATTCTGACTTGAGATGGACCAACAAATCTTATGTAGAGGCGGATTTGATTTCAAAAACCCATTATCATACTTCAATACACTCAACTCACATGATACAATAGAAATTATTTCCCACCACTCCTAGATGACATGCAAAAATCATGTAATGGCTTATGCTCTATCATAATAATTCATCGCTACATGTCAAAGACATATAGGAATAACTTGGTATAAATTATAATTGTAAAAAACTCTAATATACTATCCTTAGTAGCTGCGGAAAAATAATCTCATTTATAACCTGAAGCTGACATGAAGTCTTTCCCCACATTCTAAGGCGTAAGCTAAATGGAATCAAATCCAACTCAAAATAGATTGTTTAAAATAAATTGATGCTATTTTTATTTTTTATGCAAAGTTGTGTTTTAACCAGACACAAACTGTATGACTTCAATATGCAATTGTGATGTTATGCTTTTCTTTTATCAAAGTTACCATTATACGTTGGTCTGCTAATACACTCTTAACGGCATCCTGGGACTCAACAGCCAAGGTATGAAACATTGTATTTGATACTATGAGAAGAACCCTGTGTATAAAGGCCAGTCATCTGTCTATAAATCGTCACTTTTTACAGTTGAAATTGTCGATTTCTATTCAATTTCCCTGTCTATAAAGGTCACCTTTCTATAATAGACAATATTCACCAATTTGATAGCTGGTCGTTGTCTTTTCGCAATATGGACCATGTGCACTGGAATAGCAACCAAAAATCACCTAATTCATTGTTTTTACACAAGGTTGATCAATCGGTTTATCTACCATTTAGCAAACCATATGCAATGTAGTTGACATTTACCTGGTACAGCATTTGTGTATTATGATTAAAGGAGAATAGTTATTGAAAAGATATTCGTATTCCACATTCTCTGTGAGCAATGGCCATATAGTATCTTGAAAATTAGGTGCAGAGAAAACAAGAGAGCACTAGAACACCACCACAAGTCACTGCAGAGAATAATATAATGGCCATGATTATAATTGTTATTTATATACTTAAGGTGTGGGAATTTACTCCAGAGGAAAAAGGATTGAAACCCGCCTCACCTGTTCTATTGGTACGTTCTTTCGGTTTTGAATTGAAACCTCTTCAACATGATAACGCTGTTTGTCATGGAGAATTGTTTGAGGGTGTTGAACCTTGACTCCAGGGTCTCATGCTCAATTGTTTGTTGCCTGGGAACTATTACTCAGTTTCAGCAAGATCAATCAGCCATTAGCATGCATGCAGATTATCAACCAATAAATGTAGTCACACTAGATTTTATCACATAAACTCAGTCCACTTTAAAAAATCCAAATGCTTACATGTGTTATAAAATAATGAATTCACATCAAAAATTCAATTTCTGGTAAACAGTGTTGTGAAAATTACTTTCTCAGAAAATTAACAAATTACATTACTAATTACTTTTACTGAAAATCAGAGATAAATAACTATCTTAATTTAACATATTTACACTCTGAATCAGAGAAAAGGGTTTAATTCCATGTATCAATTTTGTTTAATTTTTTCTGAACACCTATCAGTTTACTTTGATAGTGCTAAACAAAATGTTACTGTTATCATGTAAGAAATGGAAGATTTTACAAATGAACATGATGCTTGCACAGGGATGACAGAGCTGCAATAGGAATCGAAATCAATTTGATCTAAACCTGGCGTGATATCACTTTGTTAATGAATAACATTATGAAAATAATAGCTTTTTTATCTTATTTTTCAGGGTGAACTTGAGCATGAAGTTGAGGTTTGTTGATTTTGGCATTAGTGATAAAAATTTAACTGATTTTGTAATGTCTGTGCTTCAATTAATTGACATTATTTGACCTAACCTAGGTCACAGCAGCTGATCTCTTGGTAATTGACAACAGCGTGAATGTTGTGACTGGAACACAAGATGGTAGGAATCCGTGCAATCTTATTGGTTGCTGCCAATTTCTCAAAGCTCTATGATTTGAAATGTCTCACATTTGAATTGAAAACATCCAAAACTTTTCTTTGCTTTTTTTCTTGACACTGCATTTTATCAAACTGTTGCAGCATTCTCTTCATTTGTTTGAATTGAAATATTTCCATGCAGATAACCCAGAAAATGCTCTGAAATCATTTATTTGTTGTATAATTTTCTGTAACTTGTAGCTTCAGCTTCCAAAATCATTATGTTATGTTTGAGATTTATCTTTCTAATATAGGCCATGTGATTTTATGGGATATTGACAACTTTATCATTGAAAGACAAAGCCCATGTAAGATGAAGCTAAAAATGAATAATCATTATATACTTATATTATGTTTTATAAAAATCAGCTTAGATTATATTAGGTATTAATCTCAGCAGAACAACCATACGCTTGAATTCCACCAAGCCTTGAACAGCCGCCAATTTATCTAAACATCTGTGACCACCAACCCTGGAGAGAATATTTTGTTATGAGGAGTATATACAGCAAGACCATAATGCTTTGCTTTCATAAGCCATATCAACGTTTGATGTAAGTCTATCTACTGAATGACACTTGAATCCATGTGAATCATTAGTCAAGAGCAGCAAGCTCTGTCATGATTGATGCAAAGTGGTTGGTATTGCAATACATTATCTAGTAGGGATGGCTAGTTTCAGCTACTAAGTGTGCTTGTAACATGTAATGATGTTTATTTTGAATTCCGTTCACAGGTCACTCTGCTACTGTGACATCTGTTGCATTTTCTGGAGGTGTGTTAATTATTGTCTATGAAATCAATTGAATGAAGCTTGGATAGTAACATTGAAGTTTAATTTGTACCAATAGAACAAGGTGTAAATAGTATTTCAGACAGTTTTCATAATTCATCCTTATGTTTTATTTGTTAAACTTCCTACTGACTCTTTATGGAATGATTCCATGTACAATATTACAATATAGTACACCATACCATCTATCTATGAAAGTGCTGTTGAACACTCAAGTAAACACCAGTTTGATTGAAGCGACGGAATAGAGATTGTGAATGTATGACTGAAATAGCAATCGTTTTTATTTTTGTTAATGATTTTTCCAAAACATAAAATCCAATTTAAATCTATTGTCAATGTCATTTCAGATGGTCAACGATTGTTTAGTTGTTCGGAAGATCACTGGATGAAAGTGATGGATATTAGTTCTGGTGTTGAAATTTACTCAAAAAATATTAAAGAGCCAATCAAGTAAGTTATGGCAGAGCAAGTGCATAGAGAATGATATTGTTTTAAAGTAAAATAACCCTCCCATCATAGGAGGGAATTGCAAGAAGCAGCATATTGATTGCCTCCAAAAACAATGTAGTGAGAATATTTCTTCGTAGTAATTATCAAGCCTCTGTTTAAATGTTTACCAGTGATGAACACAATAGCTTCACATCGGTTCATGCTTACGCACAAGTCAGACTTTTTATTTAGTTATGACTGCAAGTTACATCCTTCATCAGATCTTCAGAGAAACGAAATTGTAGAACTTCAATTTACTGTGAGATGATGTCTTGCATCTTTTGTGTTAGTAGAGGCCTACTGCACAGCATATCGCTTTGCTACTGCCTTCATTAGTTTAGTATCATTGTGGGCAAAAATCTTTTGTCATGAGACGACCTACATCATTTATGTCATCTTTAGATTGGTGCTCTGTTTAGCTAGGCACTCTGCTGATTATATTTTATCTAAGACTGTTGTCCTTTTTTATTAGATGTAGCTGTTGGGATGGACAAATTGTTGTACTTGGTCTTCAAAATGGTACAATGCTGATTTGGGATTTAATGCAAGTTGGATGTACTAAGCAATTGAGAGCACATGAAGGTGAACTAGACATTGATTTGTCTGGCAGTTATTTCATGAATCAAGTGATTTTCTGTTGTGGATTTGTTTGCCTAATGATGTCATGTCAAAAAAAAACTGGCAATGAACATTATTAGTATTGTAATTCCAAGGCTAATGAACAGGTTTTTGATCAAAGTAAAACTGAGTTTGGTTGATAAGTTTTGTATTGAGATAAAATTTTACGCGATGAAACTACTATTAATCAATGTTTCAATATAGTTTGTTATCTTTAGATCATAAAAATTTATTACATACAAGAATGGGTTTTCGTATGACAGCTCCATTGTTGTCACATATTTTCTTCCCTTGTTAAGAGCACTCCATTGCTCCCTATAAAATTTGATTTTCAGGTCTGACAGTCTCTGTCAACTAGTAATTAGTCAGTAGGCAGGAGAATACTTGACTCGATCCAAGTTTCTTATTTGAAACATATCCAAGACGTTGAAGCATCAATCTATGAAATAACTGTTATGTTGTGGTCCATTTCATGCATTATATAATCACCACAACATAGGTAATACTGAAATAGATAATATGGAACTCCTGGATAGCAAACATTTTGATATTAATGCTATCCCTCTTGTTTGTATTACTTCCTGTTTACCACTTCCTTTGTTCTCTAGGAACCATCAATTCCATTTGTGTTTCTCATGATGGGAAAACAGTGGCCACAGCTGGGTCAGACAGCCGCATCAAAGTGTGGACTACAGAGGGAGGTTAATCAATGACAATAATGCTGAATTATCTCAATTTAATGAATTTAGAATTATAATAAGAATAATAATAATTATAATGTGAATAAGTAGTAGATTTTATTTAATTTCATTAAAAGTGAAGAAACTGCTGCTTTGTATTCTTGTTTGCTGACCATTCCAATCAACGATTGTTAAGTTAACTGTACCTTGAATTCTTTCCCAATCACAATTTGATAAAGACTGATCAATAAGGTACAAGTAGTTACATTTGATATAAATCATACTGTACATGGTAATTAGCTCTTTAAAACAGACTTTGATAAGGTGGAAGGTAAACATCAGACCACAAATTGCGCATTTTGTCAAGCACAGCATAATACAGCTTCATAGAATAGTCAGTTTATAATTGAAAATACTTTTTATTACAGTTTATTATTTACAAATAATGGTTACAGATAAAATTTACAATTCACTTTCCACCAGCCTGTTCTTTTGTGAATTAAAAACAGTTGAACTGTACCTATGTAAGACTCCAAATCAAACTATGTTGAGAATCCTGATTTTTCTGCTAATATACCACGTATTTTCAGAAGCAAATCGCGTTTCACATCATCTGGAACCCCAGCTGTAACGCAACAGAAAAACAATTGAAAGGTTACCGTAATTTACAATTGGTAAATAAATACAAAATTTGTACAAATATTTCAAATTTTACATACCTCTAGCTTTAGGTGTTACTTCTTCAACCATATCATCAACTGTAATACTATCAATACCACGACGATTAACAACATCTAAAATGATAGCCAATCAACAAATCTAATTATTTCAGATTAATCTGATATCTCAGATAGTTTTCATATAATACAGCCCTACAGATAGGCAGATACGAGATCTAATTAATATATACATATATGCTGCGGTTGTTCGATTGCATTTAAAAGAAACTTTTGAAAACAGCCATTAATTTCTTCTGATATAAAGCCTTTATATCTCTAATAGATGGTCTTGAAATTGGAATCAAATTCTGATAACAGATGCTTTGTACACACGGTTAATTTCCTAAAAGTCTGATCTGATGCCCACTCTTGTATATATACTCGTTAGAAGATAAAATAATATATTAGCTAAACCTATTGAAAAGGCACATCACACATACAGCATTTAGAGCCATACCTTTGCAATATCTTTCTACTTCTTCCCGCCATCCACACTCTACTAGCTTAGTTCGAAGCATCTCCTGCAACCTGTAAATTTGAGCAGAATAATGTTATAGACGGAGGAAAACCGATATAGCAGGTTTAAATTTGATATTTTCGCAATTTTGAATTAAAAATGTTAGCATTGGCTAACTATTGACTTGACAAGACTTATAATGGTGAAGTATGAATATTTCTAATAACGGTTAACAAGGGTGATCGACAAGTATGTGAATAACTATGACTTCAGGATGATGGAAAAGAGTTTGTGGATCCAGACACACAATAGATTAATGAGTTTGGAACGCCTTATCTGAAGATGATATAGAATGACACCAATAGCATATAATCCACTGACCACAGGTGACCAGATTACCTCTCTTTTTCTCCTGATTCTGTTAGTTTCTGATTCATTTTTGCTCTTATAACTGCTTCTTTGTCTTTATTTTTTCTACAAACACAAATTGAGAAGCAAATAATAATCAGCAAAATTTGAAAAATTTTGTTCAAACAAAGTGACTAAAGTCAATAAACGTAGCTTTAGGATTTGAGAAACATCCTTGTTTGAAAGAATGAAACGGCGAACAACTATCCTTTCGATTATCTTTTTCCTACATAAATATAATATATTGAAGGTGAAATAGTGCAGATTTTATAGTATACGGTTTTTTATCATCTGCCTTAATGGTAGGCCTCGGCGTACTGGACACCAATGATTTAATGGAGATTGGAGACTATGGAAAGTGGTAACAACTCAGAACTTGGTAGTTTGGTACTTGGTCCCCTCATTTGATGTAACAAATTTAATCAAATTGTAGAACAATTATAGTACTATAATTTTCCATTAATTTTCTTTTTGAATTGTTCAATGCTGCCTTTCAGTCATTAATGATTGTTCAAGAACAGGCTTAGAAACAACGATAGGCTAATTTTATTTGCTGCACTCTGACTCTGCGCAAGTAAGAATTGAATTCATTAATTAACATTGGTCTTCATGCATGCAGACATGATCTAAAACATGGAATGAAAATGAGAAATGATTATACACTTACGAAGACATGTTTATTGTTAAAACCTAATATGTTCTTGAAGTATCCAGAGATCAGATATGATATGAATGAGACTCAACATTCAAAAGTTGAAAAATCAGTGAAAATGGCGCTGTTCTAAATGCCTCGGATAGAGTTGGGTACGAGGTTGAAATTTTGCAAAGTCATTTTGAAAATTAAAAGTTTTGGATGAGTAAAGAATCTTTTAAATTTATTTGTCAATTAAAGTGGATAAATTTGAATATATCAAATAATGTCTTCTAGTTATGATAGAGCAATAACTATATTTTCTCCCGATGGACATCTTTTTCAAGTAGAATATGCCCAAGAAGCAGTTAAAAAGGGTTCTATGGCAGTATGTATATCTTTATACTTGATTCACAGAAGTTAGATTTGCAAATTATTAACAATTGTCGATTTGCCTCATGTGACGTTTGATTTGCGTTGCAATAGGTTGGTGTTCGAGGTAAAAGTATCGTTGTTCTGGGTGTTGAAAGAAAATCGGTAGCAAAGTTACAAGAGCCTCGAACTGTGAGAAAAATCTGTGCATTAGACGACCATGTGTTTTTAGCATTTGCAGGTGAGGTTTGCAACAGTCGTTGAGTAGGATAGGTAGGGTAACTCTTGTATATTGATTATTCTAGGAAATTGTGGTTAATTTTCAAGTGAAGATTCAGGTTTATCGACATTCAACAGTTTTTCTATGATGGAGTTATATTTTATTGACATGATATTTCTACAAGTGGAAAATCTCTAACCCACCGGAAGACCCATTGATTCCGAAAAATTTTCGAATAAAAATTTTGTCTTTGTCATTATCTCAAACTGTGGGGGTGCCAATTCCCAGTCAGATTCATATTCATTTGTTTTTGATCTGGCTAATTTATATTAAGCTACAAAGTTGTTAGCCGTCCAGCACTCGATCTGCACACGGGAATAGCTAAGTCCACAGCATTTATATTTATCACACAAAAAAAACATCACGACACAGAGTCAGTTTTTGTATTGTCTTTGTTGAAGATTTGCCTCACTCTTTCGAAGCTTATTGCAAACTAAGCATGAACTTTCCGTTAAATAAATGTTTAGCTTGGATAGCAAGAACTTCAAAAATAGTGGGAAAAGTATAAGAGAGTTTTGTTCACTTCAAGTCTA
This sequence comes from Haliclystus inabai, assembly GCA_025505365.1. Classification (NCBI taxonomy): domain Eukaryota; kingdom Metazoa; phylum Cnidaria; class Staurozoa; order Stauromedusae; family Haliclystidae; genus Haliclystus; species Haliclystus inabai. Next base: position 23,295 of record JANVCG010022135.1, on the reverse strand, counting down.
CCGTTAATACTCAATTCAATATTCTTGTGTCTTTGGTGGGAAACTCTGCCATAACTCAACGAAATAATCATTGATACTGCACTATTTTATTTTGAATACTGATTTAGTTTAGGATTTCCATCTTAACATATTCTGACTGTGATTAAAAATATTCCCTAAATTGTTGGGAAAGAGCAAGAAAAAAGACGATGTTTCGTAAAGATAGTTTTTGATAGCTGATTAACTACTAGTTGTGCTGTGGTTGTCTGAAAGTTACGCTTGATGTTGCTGTTAATAGTTAAATAAATTTTTATTCTGTTACGGTTTTCAAAGAACAAACAATCATTTTACGATCTCAGAGTTGACAATGCAAACACATGCACAGACTGAGTGCCGGACGACTACCATTCTGATAAAGGATCAAATGAAATTAGATTACATATTTTTGTCACCTGGTTTGCAACTTCTATAAGTCCTTGTGTTTCCCATTCACATATAAACACATATGATCTGTAGTTGATAAGCTTATGAATAATGTAGTTGATAATGGATGTATTCATAAATCAATTACCAGTAACTAATTTGATTTTCAGGATTGACTGCTGATGCACGAATCTTAGTGAATGCCGCACGAGTGGAGTGCCAAAGTCACAAATTAAATGTTGAAGATCCAGTCACACTTGAATATATCACTCGTTACATCGCAAGTCTTAAACAGGTAAGTAAGTTCAGAAGAATAAAGTTGAAATATAACTTATAATAAATCCAGAGATCAAAGATAATTTTATAACTTATATTTGTAAAGCCACGAAGATAGCACATCATATTGTCTGTAAATTTATGCAAGATGGAAAGTTTTTTCTCCTTAAGCTACATGGCAAAACAATGCTAGATTAATAAATTGGCCCACACATTCCAGACGACTGCCTCACGAGCAGGGTTTGAGAAAAGGTTCACCTCCTGGTGAGTGGTGTCCTAACTTTTTCCAAACAACTTCTTCAGAATTTTACCCTGTCTTCCATGTTAACTGAGATACATAGAAATGTCTTTCTCAGTTCAAAGCTCAATTACAATTAACTCTATCAATAAAATCAACTATCAAGAAAACTCTGATTTTGCTTATTATTTTGAATGAGAGGCAGGAAGATGATTTTCGGTCATCACTGGAATCTATTGAGCGGAATTTCCAAAATTTCAAGTCCTTTAAAATCCCAACAAATTCAGTGTTAGAAATAGATATATTATTTTGATTTCTACCAAAGACATAGAACTGCAAAGAAAATATTTTAAATTGCACTCCAAATTGGAAGAGTCTGTAGAAATTAAAATACTGTAGAGGAACTAAACAAAATGCAATAAAATTTACAAATCTCTGTATTCAATCCAAACTTCATGTATCCTCGATCCTAAGATGCTGACTTTTCTCATACCCTGCCTGTGAACCACAAGATTCAGTTTTACCATCCATCCACGAATATGTGAAGAGTCCAAACTGACCAGGAGTCTTTGAAAATGATTTATTGTGAATGCTAACAAAATAATGATGCTCTGTGTGGAAAATGACAGCATTATCAAATGAATCAATTGAAGGCATCACTGCTCATTACTTCATGGGATCAAGTTTTAGGGTCATCTTAAACTCCCTGAGAGAGTGATGCAGTTTGTGTTATGAAGTAGTTAAAGTATATAACATTGTAAACGAAAGCGGGCAGAACCTGGAATGAGATCGAGAGCAAGAACACAAGTGCTCAAAGTTGAAAACTAATAGAGAAGAACTTGTTTAAGAAGAGAGATATCGTATGATGGTCCTTAATAGTGCAACTCAGTTACTCTACTTTTTGGTCTTTTTTGATACATCATTGACTTGTCATCTCAGATGTTCATCTCCCATCTATTATATCATGATTTCATTGTCTCAGTTATATACTCAAAGCAATGGAAGGCGTCCGTTTGGTATTTCAATGTTAATCGTTGGTTTTGATTATGATGGTTCAGCTCATCTTTATCAAACCGATCCATCTGGGACGTACCATGAATGGAAGGTAAGCAATATCAATGCTCAGAGACTGTAAGGAGACTAACACAAGATAACTAGCCATCTCAATTGCATGATACCAGTGTACAGTTGTTTATTACAAATACACAATAAAATTAAAAATGGTATAATAGCTATGTTTCACAAGATAATGTAATACTTCTACCACAAGAGTTTCAAGTCTTCAAACATTTCGATCGATTTTAGTAGAAGAAAAATTATTCTCGCTGTCTGAAAAACTGGTAGGTAGCAGATGTGGTATAGTTTTAAAATCTCGTAAGCCCTCTCTGTTGTGCTAAGTGGTACAGTCGGTCCTCTTATTGGTGTATGGAGTATTTTAATCTCATTTTAGGTTAAGATTTTATGAGTGTGATATTTGTTGTTTTATTTTATCTGTAGGCCAATGCAATTGGTAGGAGTTCAAAAACAGTTCAAGAATTTTTGGAGAAAAATTACACAGATGATTATATTGAATCTGACGAAGAAGTTATCAAGCTTGCATTGCGCGCTTTATTGGAGGTGAGTAAAATCAAATGTTTTTTCTTCAAAGAGGTACTCATTGAACTTTGTAATGTGGTAGCAATTGTCTCTTACCATTGCCGTAACTGCTTGGAGTTGGAGTATGAGGGTGTGGGACCTTCCAACCCAAGTGAATTATTTTCTGCCTTAAATCAGGTATACTGAAAGTGAAAAAGCCTTGATTTGTCAGACAAAATAGCTTTTCTCTCAGTCACTTTTTAGATTAATAATGCTATTGCCGCTCTAGAATTATCTGCTACCTTCTTGAAAAGGCCACTTTTTGTCGTGCAGATCAAGGAAAGCCCCCTAACATAAACTGAAATTTTACTAACTCGCCTATGACTTTTCACCAGATGTTTATCGAAACATCATCGCTCACAGGGCTATTCTGACAGAGCGGAGGTAGTAGGGTGCATCACCTTCCCCAGCATTTGTTGCCGCTGGTAGATTGTTTCTTGAGTATAACATTTATTTGATTTTATTTTTTGTTTCAATTATGTCTTTGCTTTGCTTGTCATCCGCTACAGCAGTCAGCTTATTGTAACTCTACAACCCTTGTCAAATGTCAGATAGTGGAGTATGACAGCTCAGATTCTTCACAGTGAAACAATTAACAAGATAGAACAAAAGAAAAACATGCTACCTAGTTCAAGAATGTGCCACCCCGATTATCCCCACATTGAGAACATCACAAGTGCAAACTAAGAACAGATGTGCCTAGAAAGTACTTTTATATTGTCAATTATTTGAAAGTCTCAAAACAAAGCTGTCGAGTTCTTATAGTAATATCTCCCCTAACCCCTATTAATCCAGCTCGTGTAGTAATATCCTGATCACTGGGTACTCCCCCTTGTACATTTGGAGACTACGGTAGGAAGGAGCACTCTTTTACTGGAATGCATTAACCTCTACTTTCTGTAATTTTAGGTCGTTCAATCTGGTAGTAAAAATGTTGAATTAGCAGTTATGAAACATGGCAAGCCAATGAGGTTACTAGAAACAGAAGAAATTGAAAAATACGTAGGTGAGATTGAGAAAGAAAAAGAGGCTGAAGCAGAGAAAAAGAAAGAAAAGAAAGCCGCTGCTCTTGCCGCTGCAGCCGCTTCATCGTAATAGAGAATGGGCATCTCATGCGACGCTTTGTGTGTTGCATTTCAAGACAACGTAGATTTTCGTACCAACGAACTGCTGTTCCACCGTTTCATAAAAATCTACTGTTAAAAGATTGCTTTTTTCATTGTGAAACTATTGTTGATAGTCAGTGATGAATTATAAAATTATAAGCTGGGTGTTACTCTTTTCCCACTGTCTCTTTGTCTTTTTATTCTTAGAATAAATCCGCGTTTGCTCTAACAAAAGCGTTCTGAATCTAAGCTATTACGATGACGAAATAACGACAACAACACACCCATACATTTGATGACTTAACGCTTGTATAGGCTGTTTAGATTGATCGATTTAATCGCGCTTTGATAGCAATAATACATAATTGGCCTCTGATGGAATTTCATTCTCCAGAAAATCGATAAAGTATTATTGACAATGGTCTAGAAAGAGTCATTTAATCTGCCTATTCAAATATTTTCAGTCGACTAGAAACTGCAGTTGAATTGTGCAGACCTTACATTGATCTGTCACTTGTGAGTTCGCAAGACGTTTTACAATGACTACTGCGAAAATTTTATTCGTTGAAAGCGTTGAGATACTAGGCACTTACCAGACTAATATACGTAAGCATACAAAAACACGGTATGGTGTCATTGTAAAATGTAGTTGGAATACTGGTAAACGGACATACTGCGCTCGAGACCAAGATGAAATGTTTCGCTTGCATCGATGGACGCTAGAAACGTTCCCTGAAGAGGCAGGGCTTCGTGGCGGACGTTTAAGACTGATACCAAAATTTCCAGGTAAGCAAAATCATAGGGCATATCCCAGGGCATGTAAATAAGTTTGCGAAGCTCCGCAGTCTTGAACAAAATAGCATAAACCAATCAGTGTATAAGCCATAACTCAGATTCCATTCATGTGAAGAGCCATGACAAATTTTGCTGTTAGCTTTAGCATCAATCGACGTGATTTGAGAGCCTTGAATTTAAATGGTAGATTTTCTCCAAGTCGGGCTTCACCTGAGCCCTAACATAACTATCACAGAATTTATACAAGAATCAAGCCAGACCCTTTCTGGCTAGCTTACTTAAACCAGTAGCTAATGTAAATTGAGAAAATTTGTCATTTGGTTGCAATAGCTTAACGGTAGTTGGTCACCCTTTCCAAAGCAACAGCTTCACCAGTAATTATACCCAGAGCTCTGCACTGCCCTAATTGTTCCCCGCCTTGTTCTTACGTTGTAGTTAACAATCCCCTGGAAATAACTGTATCGTATTTATTTCCAGAGCGATCATTGTTCAAAAGAAACAGTCTCGTTGAAATATCAAAACTCGTCCCAAAATACTCATCTTACTACTGTAGCTTGATACAATTGACTTGCGTTCAACGAAGTGGACAATTCCAAGCGTTCTTTACAACTAAACCAGGCGACCCGTTGTCTCACAAAGAGGCTATGTCAATGATCTGCGATTTTAGTGATGAGTCATTTATTCGAAATGTAACAAGAAAGTCTCTTTCACGAGGTACATCATCCACATCATCTGTCAAATCAAATGGTAAGACTACATCTACAGATGAGTTAGTAATTTATTTGTACATGATTCAAAAACGTCTATTTACCACGGCTTAACAAGAAGATAATTTTATGCCAATTGTAAGCTGAGGTTGAATGACTGGAGATGCTGACGTTGACATGCCCTCTATACGTCAAGCATCTCTATTCATTGCAGCTAGTTAGTTGGTTGCATTTGGTCATTGTAACACTGTTCATCATTTTCAAAGGGACAGATGTGTTGACCTTTACATCGAAAAGAACATCTAAAAGATCAAAAGTTATCTTGGCTGGAATAACAGAGTCTGGCTTAACTATGATAGCTTAACGGTGACAGCTCACTGTTGACTTGGATCGGGGACTGCTTTAGCTGTGTATGACAGGGAGTGGTTTTAAAACAGTCAAATCGATGTATGAGATATAGTATAAACAGAATTTTATGGTGAATAAAAAACCGGCACACACACGGGCTGACCACACCCAGAGAGGGCATACGTTTTTTAATCAAATATGGTGGAAAATTCGAAATTTTGCGCAATTTTCTGGTCTACTTTTGACAAAATTGTGCAATTTCAGCTCAAGGGTAAAATTTAGGAAATGGCCCACCTCTGTCCCCCAGAGTACTAAAATACCCCTCCCCCTGCGGACAAACACATACCTTGAGCAAAGACCAAGCTCTGCTGTGAAGTGCACAAGACACCAAAAAGTTTGAAGTAGAATCTTGTTTTACGCGACCCATTAAAAGTCTTCCCGAAACAAGTCAAGTATGCCCACATCATTCATACACCTTCTTGACATTAAGTGAAGAAATACCCCCCCCCTCCTCTCCTTGCGAAGAATTAAACGAGATGCAAGAACCATTGAAGAACGTCCGACCTCGAAGTGAGTGCTGAAGTATTTTTCCGACGTTCTATGTCACATCTCCTTCAATTCTGACAGTACGGGTCCATTGTTTCAAGCCCCTTTTGACAGAAAAACGCTTCTTATCTAAACTTTCTCGTTCCTTGGGCATTTCATCGTGAATTTTTTCGATTTAAAATCAAAAAGATGTCTCGCAAATGTATACACACGTGACTTGTTTTGAAACAAACTTTTTCGCGAGAAGAAAAATACGAATTGCCTAATTTGCAATTTACCCTTTTCTTGTAGTATGTACATGACATATGTAGTATGTAATACTCGTTCTGGTATAAGTTATAATAAAATTTCCAAGCCTTAATTAAAACTTCTTATTAGGAAATTAATATGTGGTGTTGTTGTTATTGATATCTTTATATTTTGTATTGGTCTGTCAGTAGATATGACATCGACATGAAAATAGTGTCTCTATTTGATGTTTTAGGTAATGCTAATGAGATTACGCGCCGAACATCGTTTGATGGTGTGAAAGAAGTGTTCTACTAAAGAATATATTATTCTATTTAATTGTATAATCACTTACATGTACAGAATAAAGAAACCAACCTAGCTATAGATTGTATTATAATCGAATCAATCAGGTGTTTTTGTTCCTCAAAGGAAAGACATTTATGAAAAGCTGTTAATTGATAAGTAACTACTTCTCACTGCTTTGAGTTTATGGATGCTCCAGAGATTATATGTGCACAACAGAAGCACCTAATCTAATTACGTAGAGAAATTTTGCATGCAAAAATTTCGATTGTAATTCAGTGCGGTATACCGAACACGCCTGTATGAAACTCTGTGTATCAACAGACAAAGATTTTCCTTTCTTGAGTTTCCATTACTATTCTCTGTAACAACGCCTAATGATCCTGAGATTTTATATACTGTGTAATCTTTTTAAAAACGATTCAAGTATATAGCTAATGAATTGGAATATCTATATTACCAGAATATCATTTAACTATTACTTCTATACGAGAGCATCTGCATGTATCAAATCGTGACAGTTAGTACGTCAAACAAGACTTGAAACAAAGTTGCCACAAACAAACATTGCGTGCTAATCGAATTTGATTGTCTCTGTCATAAATCATTGAGAATCAATATTCAAAATCAAAAGACCTTTTCAATTAGATGAATCCTGTTTTCGGTAAACATTTTTATGCGTCTATCATAATTATTATAAACAGGCCGATCTCCAAGTCCTTTTCTGTGGTTTGATCAATTACAATCTTCATTGTATTCTCATGACAGTGCAATGCTCCAGAGTTTCAGGTCATTGTTTTTCTTTTAGAGACAAAATGGTTTGAAAATTGGTATAAAACTTCCCTTCACTTAGAACCAGACATTCCAGGAGGTCCAATTTACGGGAAGACGGACCACGTACTCCCGTTGATGAACACAAAGTGCCGTTTCCATGTTTCCATCCCGTTATGAGGGAGCCCTGTTGCTTCCTTAATTCAGGAACCTCTTTTTCATTTGTGTTGTAATCTTCACATTGAAAACAAAGACTTTCATTGGTTACAAATCCGAATACAATTACACGCTAATAAAAGTAATGCAAAAATTATTAAGTCATATTGTCTACGTTTGAGTATGGGTTTGTTATCACGATCGGCAGTTGATTAGCCCCATGCACCATTTTTTTTTTTCCATTTTCCAATAGTTTTGTTGCGTATTTTTGAAGGATGATAAATCAGTTTCTGTCTACGCCTGGATGAAAATGTGGTTAAAAACGCGGACGATTAACACAGGTAACGTGAAAAAGGTCGGACGTCATCTGTTCAATATTTCGAAAGAAACAACTACCGACAATACAACTCAAATGTAATTCAAATTTATTATAACTACAAGGATTAATTCTAACCAATCGCTGGGGGTATGAAATATGGAATAATTGATAGATTAAACAAAACGCTAAAGCGCGACATAGAAAAATAAATTTCTGCTGAAAAGAGGACTGAAGACTGAATCGACGTCTGGCTCGTAAACAGCTTGGTATCATCACAAATTTACAGTAAGTCAATGGTATAGCTATTACGTTGAACTAGATAAAGGGGTAATAATTATTAGTAGAGACTTTATTTGGGAGTGTTGACAGACTCTTTAAAATCTTGATGTAGGTGCTGTATATAGCTCTGTTGTTATTGTGTTTATACATGTTCTGTTCATCACGAGGCTTTATGAGCAATTCAATGAATAAGCCATTAATCGATTTATATATCATTAGCACGTATTATATAAAGAATAGTGAAAATGAAAATCACAGCTTGTACTTGAACGCAAAGAGCGTGTAATACCGTGCAATACCGTGCAATTAAAATGGCTCACCCAGGAGGGTGTAGCTAGGATCCATCACTTAACAGGATACGTCAGCCATCAAAAGTTCAATAGGAAGGAACAGGAAGACTTATTGATATTAGATCTGCGTAACAGTAATAGAAGTAATCATGCGTAGTCAGACAAGCTCTTTGAAGATTACATTGGACAAGCCCAAAGTAGGCCGAAATACACAATTACATCCACACAAACACACACACATACGTGTTATAATCAACACTGTACTGGGCCCAATTCTTGATTTAGAATATTAGATTTATTGAGATAAGAAACCACTTGATAAGAAATCTCCTCGCGAATGTAAAGAATAAGAAACGTTCGAAGGAAAGCCGAGCCTCTGCAATTCTTGTACTTTCACATAACATGTTTTCTGTATCCTGTAGAAACAACTGGGAGACGTTTGCCAAAACAACCCCTTCAGTCCAAATATGGTCGTTTCGTGACTTCTTGACAACATGATGTAAATTATGTAGGGAACAAGAGGTCTATTGATCCTCAACTTTCACCTATAACGAAACTGATTTTATATGAAAACCTCCTGTAGTTGCTTAAAAACGTCCAATTTTTGTGGAGCAGTACATGGATAATATGGCCAGAGTCCTAGCTTTGTGGCACCATATACAAATTAAGAAATCTGTGCTGTCATGTAGATTTTGACGTGAACATTCGATAAAAGCCTGCTTATGGCATTCGATTTTTTATGAAGCCCTCTTTCGATTGCCACTCAAACAGATTGCGTACGAGACAGTTACAACCGCAGTCACATGATAACCATACTTGATTGTCATTCGTCATGTGGTCAATTGATAATGTTATTGCGGGTATCGCATAGGATGGCTAGCATAGCAGCAAGGGCTTAAATAAGAAATCGTGATCTGACATCCAATTTATCTTCTTGACAGGTAAAAACACAGTGCCGTTTTCAGCTACTTCAATTCACCAAATCAAAGACAATAGCTCACGCACGCAAAACATCGAAACCCATTACGGGAAGAAAGATACAACTAAATTGTTGGAAGTATAGATTAGAAAATGTTGGCACTTACTCGTTTCCAGCAACGAAGACAACAACAAAAACAGGAACAAGAACAAGAAGTTTCCAAAGATCACAAACGATTGGACTCCCTCAAAGTAGAAGACAGTCGATTGGGAAGACGCAATTCAGCACCATTCGTAACAGAGGCACGTCCATCAACACCAAAAATATTCAAAGACATCAGAGCATGGTCAAAGACAAGAAAACAACAACCAACAAACAACAGTGGAGTATTACAAAAATCAAGTCTGGGAAAGCAAGCCTCAGCACCAAACATTACATTTGAGGAGAAAGTAAGCACGCCTGTACTCAAACCAAGAAATAAGCTCACAGCTCATCTCTACAACAGAACAGGAAGAAGCTCGTCTTCAGCAGATAGTGAGAGTATGTTACACTTCGCTGTGTCACACGAAGATGTAGCAACAACTCAAAGGATACTGGCTCAAGGGGCTGTTGATGTTAATAGTTTACGCCCACCAGGTGTAGCCCCTTTGCACCAAGCTTCTGCAATGGGTAATCTTGAAATTGTTCAGCTTCTTTTACGGTATGATGCCGATATCAATGTCAAAACATGGCAAGGACTTTCATCTTTAAAAATAGCAGCATCGAGAGGGTATTTTGATGTAGCAGAGTTTTTAGTCAATGCTGGTGCCGAGTCGAGTGACATCAAAAATGGTATGCAAACTAATTCAGCTTATCCGTAACGAATGAATTTCTTCTTAACAGTAACACACATGGACTTAAATACATGCATTTCGAGATTATAGCTTCGCTGTGCACTCATATAGCACAAAACCATGACAGGGCCTACAATCTATTTGAAATGGATTACATGATACTAAAAGCAACATTGTCCTTAAGAGTTTTGTCTTCACGGAATACCCGTCAAGCTCAGATTATGCTTGTGCAAAGCCTTCTAAGCGCTGGATTGATGGGGTTACGTAAACAGCATAATACTGACAGGCGTCAATACAAGATGTTACTATGGTTACGATAGTCATTGATTAATGATTCTAACTCTGCTGTAAGGTACGGTTCGCATCGATACAACACCAATATGTCTAATTACGAATATTTGTCAACATCGAATCGAGTCAAACGTCCTCGTTCCTGTCCGTAACCACATGCTGCGTGTGCCGACGAAACGCTTAGAATTAATGGTTCATTTGAGCCAACATCATGACGTCAATATGTCATAACATTTGCGCTGTCCATCAAAGTTAAGGATATCATAGATAATGGAATTACACCATTAGGTATTGTTTTGTAAATAATTTTTGGTGAGACCCAGCTTACGTGCTGTGAGTAACAATTATAAAAATGATAGACCTGAGAGTCTTTTTGTTGTTGTTGTTGACTAGTGCTATATTTATAGAAAATTCATCCATCTCATTTTGCACGCAAATGTGTACCATTATTCTTCTATATGTAGTAAACACCCTTTATTCTCAAGAATTGACATAGGTTGGTAAAAGTGTAACCATAAATAGTTGTTTCAAATGTGTAATCAAAATAAACTGATAAAAGGATTTGCAGATGAAAATGTGAGAAAATGGCAAGTGAAAAAATGTATGATAAAATATTATTAAATGGATGATGTAATCGAGCTATAGGTACTATATAATCAATAACGAAATTCCAGAAATGATAATTACACTAGGTTTTAACAGGAGCAATACGAAACACAAATGTGTTATCCAATTTGGTAATTAAGAGAAATCGATGTTGATTTTATCTGCATATTTGTAGAATGTGGATCATTCTGCATCTTTATATTACATGATAATAAATAAATTGTATATGTATGCTATAATGTACATTATAAGTGGAATGGACTGAGTTTACAAAGTGTAATTCCGTTCCAGATAGAGACTAGCTCTGACGACAAGACGAGGCTATGATGAGGCAGACATTTTAAACTACATCTCAATCTTAGCCAGGTCTCTCGAGGCTAAACATGGCATATTCTTGAAAAGATGAGATTCAAATTAATATAACATACCACACATGGCCTACCTTTCGAGGGGGTGGGTGGAGTGTGACACCTCTCATGCAGCGTTCATGCATAAAATAGGAGAACCTTTTGACCAAACAAAGTACATTTTGTGAAAAGTGTTTTAATCCCTCAACAATACAGTGCAATGAAACCAATCTAGTAGATCATTTACTGTAATTGTTGGACATGCCCACTTATGTTGGGCAGATTTACTATAAGCGATACCAACCGTTGCGGCCGTGACTGACTCCACCCATCATACTGTATTTCAAGGCTTGCTATCTCGAATGAGAGGCGATACATTCGTATTTAATTCTACTGAGACTTATCAATTCTCAACATCTTGGAAGCAAGGAAGTTGAGATTTTAACAAACGCTGTGGGGTACGTATTCCCCGACGTGTATAGTGCACTATCCCTTAAAAACAAAGCCAGATGGACGAAATCTTTTCATTTCAAACATAAACAATACATTGCTAATGGTGGTCGACAAGGAAAAAGATACGGCGAGAGATTTGTAGAAATTAATTAATTTTAAATCAAGTATTTGAGATCTATAGTAGTGTATCTGGCGCCACTAAATTCTACGTTGTGCATCAGATGTAACCCTTCAAACACTTCCTGTAATCAATTAACCTCTTTAAAACTTCTTCAACAACTGTATCTTGCCATGATAAGTGGGGTCACGTGGGTACAGCAACTATACGCTACGCAAAAGGGAGAAATAGCAAGTGGGTAATCTTGGTTTGAGTGATTGATGGTGAAGAATTTCAAGTAACGTAAATGGATCTAAATTAGAAACGCAGTGCCTACAAGTTGACATCAACGATTAAACTATCAATGAGACAATTCACTTGACCAGCTTTGGCTATTAACATTTGCATGATAAGACGATCGAAACTGGAAAAAGCGTAGAAAAAATGATCTGGCAGAACAAAGCGAGGTTAAGCTATGGAGACAATCGAAACAGCGATGCCAATGATATTGGGATGATGACTTTATGTCTAATATCGATCCAATATCAAATCCCAAACAATCCCTTCGAATTTATACAGACAGAACAATATCACGTGGGAGAGAACAATACCTTGACACTTAAAGACCAAAGTAACCGTGATAAGCCTATAAAACTCTTATCAAGACCAAGGCAATTGCCCACGTTGTAGAAGTGTTATTCTATCTCAGAAATGATCAAGATTGTATGAGCTATGAATACATGATAAAAGTTATTCTTGCCGAAAAACAACAACATTTGGGTTACTATGTTCTCGTTAGGATCAAATGCTTTACAGATGTTGGAGTTTGTACAGATGTGTAGCACTTGAAGCGTTATATCCAGTAAAATAAATTTTTGAGTGTATTGTTAGAGAGAGTACGAGCCTATTTAGCGGACAAAAAAACAGGCGTGGTCAAACAGAAAATGTCACAATGCTTTCACGTTGACTGGCGAGTTGAAAATTGAAAGTGCTTTCATACATGATTTTCTCAAGTGCTTTCATTTTTCAGACGCTATTGACCATCTTTCACTCACGAAGAACTTTAAGAGTAATGGTGATAATCAATCTACAAATCAACTGGGCAGTACCAACCGAATTAAAAACGAAAAAATCAACTAGTGAAAAGATGAGGCTGGATTACAGCAGTAAGATAAAACAACTGGTTGAGAGAAACTCTCCCAAGCAACTAATCGTTTGGAGTAGATAAGACAGAACCAGTGTATTTCACCGCGAAATTTATGTGGGCGTGGAATATTTCGTGCGCTAAAATGCTATTTCCAGAATGTGATGGTAAATGTTCCCTATCATGTTATAGGCACTGTCCAGCGAGAAAGGTTTAGAGAGAGATAACAGTATGAATTTAATATATGTTACGTGATGGTCGGCTTTACACCATCCAATCAAAATGTTTTTATCATTCCCGTATCATTCCTTAATATAATCTCTATTTGCCATGGCATTAAATCATGTAGAGCGTAACGATGCACCTTGATAATCAATACCATACTGATTTTTTGAACCTGATTTGCAATGCCGCGACTGAGATCAGATAACGAGCATTATAATCACTGCTATTACGAAAACAGCCACTCCCCTCAGAATAAGAGGCTGGTGAAGACAGGCGCCTTTGGTACGATACCGTCCACACTACTTTACTTTAGCTTACATCATGAAATTGACGAAGCCTTGTCTTCTCAGATTCAATCAGTTACAGACAATCACCAGAAAAGGGAAAGGTTATAACATAGACACAAAGACCTTCATTTGGAGATTAAAGCTTCATTCTAGCAATTTTCATGCGGTTTCGAACCTACGTTCAAACGCATGAAGGGTGTGTTGTTTAGGATGAGAAAACAAAAGTTGTGTGTGTTTGTTCAGTGAATGATGGTTGAATTGAGCACATGAGTTCGATCCACGGTTTCACAGACAGAAGTTCTATTGCCACTGCACCACTGCACCACATCAGCACCGTTCGATGCACAGATTACCATAGTACGGATTTAATAATAACGTCGTGTGATGAATGATATACGAGCCACTCATTGGTTAGAATTATCCACGTGATTTAATGCAATGTGAATGCATAGCAAGGCTGGCGATATTGGCGATATCTATATTTAGAAATCGAATGTGAAAAAACGGAATTAAACCTTGAATCCTAAATTGCGATTCGATACGGTACCCGAAATAAAGTGTTCAATCCCAGTTTATCCATGTCTGATATAAAAAGTAGAATAACGCAGCTTATCATGACCTCTTATAGAAATTTGATTTCATCAGATGTGCTATTTTTCTTTTCATCTTCAGCCTGAAAATAACTTGAATACTGAGATGAAAGCTACATCAAAATTACCAATACTATAGCTGGTGCTGTTTTACATATTGAACAGCCTTGGCTCACATCTATAGCCGCCAAGTCATGAAAATCTAGGTGACGATATTTTCTCACGTGGAAGAAATTTCCTTTGTTTCAACCTATGTCAGATTCGATTCAAACTACGCCATCAATGTAAATGGGTAACAACTTCACACAAGCCTCGCCGTGTTCAATTGAAATGAAAACGAGATTTCAATTAAGACAAATAAAGACAAGTGCATTATTGCTCGTGAGAAATTATTATCCGGAAGAAGCAATTGTCTGTGAAATAATCCCCCGTATTTTGCTGAATCAAATGTGATTGAATAGTAGAAGGTAAAACAGGATCACTACAAACAATTAATGAAAAGGTCTGATAAACAAAACACGATGCTATACAATCGAATTGAAAAGGAATGGAATTTTGTTTAAAGGCAAAATCATGTAAACACGACATGAATAAATTGTAAAGAGGTTTTGCAGGAAATCCATGCTTCTATGCGGCCTTTGTGGTTTAGCTTAGCAAGCAGGATTTGGTAAGATGAACATCGAAGCCAAGAAAACAGCAATTAAAATGAGGAATCTTGACATTTCTTAAAAAAAGCAGCCACTTCCTATAATTTCGGAAGGTTACAACTGATGATGCATACATACATACATACATACATACATACATACATACATAAAGATATGTTATAATACTCAATATATTCAGGTCAAGACAGAGCAAAGAGGGGATAGGGGTCTTTTTATACATGTCAGAAATAATTACAGGCATAATTACCATCGATTTATTTGATACAGTCCATCATCTGTATGTACATTATGATTTTGCTGATTCAAAAGAAACGACAGCGAATAGGAATGAGTAAATATGATTTGAACTGTGAAAAAAAAGTTGAGATTAGGGAAACACAACATGGATGAGCCCCCTATGAGAGAATGTATAAACCGAGTCAATGGGGGTCCGTATCATTTGAATCAGACAGTAAGCAAAACAAGTTTGATTACGCAAACGAATTACTTGCCTTGGGCGTCATCAAAATATTTCAGGTAACATTGCGGTTTGATGTGCAATTGTTATTTTATCTGTAAGGTCAAACAGTATAACAGTTCAATTTTTATCAAGAATCGATAAGGCTCGTTTCGCATCATCAAATCGTGAGTTATTGTTATTAGGCTTTAAAGATTGAATGGAAATGAGAAGAACGATGAAAAACACTATGTAAAAAGTAATACCGGCTTGCCGCAATCAAAACAACGTATGTGCTCGGTGGGAAAGTACACGGTGCCTTAGTCTGCGTGTAAAGAAAAGCATCACAAAAGCAAAGGAAACACAGCGAGCCAAAAGCATTGAGAAAAGAAGGCATTCAGAGGAAAAAGTTAAGAAGAGAAAGACACGTGAGAAAAAATAGAGAATAAAATACATACAACATTATTTTGTAGTCAGTCAAGTTCAGACTGTCGTACTGTCAAGAGGGAAAAAGGACGGCTGTTACTCTTCGATTTCAAAATGGTACAAATGGTTAAAAAACAAATAGTAAATGAAGATGTGTTACACGACGGTTATGGTAAAATCAGAAAGAGAGGAATTCTATCCGTAAGTAATCCCAATCAATCAGACTAATTATCTGTTTAGGGGCAGTAATTAGATGTACATATGACAATTGACAATGATCAAAAGTTGATGTTCTAATACTAAACAATACATTCATTTTTTAATTTCTGCTGCAAGACTCCATGAAGGCTTTTGAATCATACATTAAAAATAATTTTAACGGTATTTTATAATATGTTGTGGTGGCTCATTAAGCATTGTCGATGTATCTTTTTAACTCAAAGTTAAGAAACGCTGATATCTCATTACTTTCTATCCATCATAAAATAAAATTAGCAAGAGTTCCCTTCTGATTTTGACATGGCAAGGAGGAGATATTTTAGTTTCTTGTTTAAATGTATTCTCTGATTGACTACAACGTTACAAACTTTAATTTGATTTTGACCAAAATAAGGGGGAAAACTTTAGCACCATTTTTTCCCTCTTCGATAAACAACCATGTTTGAGTTAGTTTCAGATTCTGGTAGGTTTGTTATTTCAATTAATTGTCTACGAAAGTCAAATTTCATACAAACAAAAGGAATATAATTTTGAGTCATATCATATTATCAGGAAAATGATGTTAGTATTAAGAATTTAAGAATTTCAAACGAACAAAGAAAAACGGATTAATTTGAAGAGACATAACAGAGTCAAACATTACAAGAAATGATGCTATTAGAAAGGATTAAGAAAGCACGTGGCCTGAAAAACAGAACGAATTTGTGATGCGTAACGTACTGACAAATCCAATTGGTTAAAAAACGTTCTATTTTAGTACAAGTAACACTACAGTAGAAACCACAAATTTGTAGGTGAAGCAAAACAAAGCGATAGATTTGGTAGCCAAAACTCATTATCTACGTAGGATTAAATAAGACGGCAGATCAAGCCTTTTCTTTTCAAGGAGTTGATACTAGTAGTTGATCATTAGCCCTAAGAGTGACACACTAGATTCGAGCACGTATTTTGAAAACATATCTCACAAGCTGCTCATTCAGTTTGAGTCATTCAAAACAACACATTCCGAAGTAGCTGGAATAGAGGCCAATCAATTTAGCGCACACCTACAGTGCGACCAATGGTTACTGAAGAATTACTGTCCGGATCTAGCAGGGTTAGGCATTTGGGGAATGAGAGAACAGAAACAGAAACGCAACGAGAATGTACATTGATCTCTACGGACAACAAATTAACAAGAAATCTTAGCGGGAGTAAATAATAAGCCTTTTTAACTCACGTCACGTAAATTTATAAGTTACGCAAAACGCAACAAAATAAAAATAGATGCGATGACGGAAAACGTCAGCATCAGATATGGTAGCAAATTCATAACAAAAGTAAGATTACAAATGACACAGCAATTTTTTTTTAATTTCAGAAATGGAGTGAGAAATGGTTGGTTTTACAACGCGATAACGAAGCGCAAAGCCTTCTACTTAACATCTACAACAACAGGCAGGAATACAAAATGAGACAAATACCGACATGCCTTATCTTAGATGACGTCATTGAAGTGAAATGTAATGTCAAGTCAGATAAGTTAACACTGATTGGTTTGAAATTTCAAAGTGGTGTAACTAGACGGTTTGCTTTCACATACCTCGAATCAAGAAAATGGTATACTAATCTCAAAAGACACTGTTTGAGCGACGGAGATCATCTGAATAAATCGGAGATTAATGAAGGACACCGTTGTGATGATGATGATAATGATGATGATGATGATGACGAAGTTTTTCAAGAGAACGTTTCACAAGATTCTACGCTAGATTACCGACAAGGTGAGTGTTGTTTAAATGTAGAACCCAAAGACGGAGGAAGGCACAAGTTGTAAGCGATATCAGATTCACATTTTAATACTGTAATTATTTGCTGGAAAAAGTGTGACCTTTAATTTCACAAAATGCAATGAAGTGAGATGGTCGTTCTACAGAAACAAAATGTTCAACTAACTTTATTTACCAAGAATATTCGTGTTTATTTTTGCAGAAACATTTGAAGTGTATGTCAAAGGCTCGCCTCGTATTCCCATCTGTGGACAATGTTACCTAACTGTAGACGGTGAATCGATTCACGTATATCAACCTCAGAAAGAGACTGATATTTATCAAACTGTCACGTGGCCATTGGTTCTATTACGTCGCTATGGTTACGACTCGAGTAGATTTGTTATTGACGCTGGAAGGTAATTAATGCTTATGAATTAGAGCTCTCATAGATTGTTAGTTTTGAATTGCGTCTGAGCTATGTCTAGCCAGCGAAGAGATCAACGCGTTATTTATGTCCTGAGAAGATTTCCTATAGGTCCAGAACGAGGTCAACGCAGAATATTAGTTTGCTGAGCCCAAAACTTTAGAACAGAGATTCACGCATAGTTTCAGTGAGTTAACATACAAAGTTTTCTAATCCAATCAAATTCTTATGTCAATTTTTGTCCATCGTATCTTGCAGGGAATGCGCTACCGGAGAAGGAGTATTTACGTTCAAAACAGTCGAAGGTGAACACATACAAGATGTGGTGCAATATAACACAGATCTAATGGCTAACCAACCAATAGACAAACAAGCGAGGTCCCGCAGTCTTCTCGTTCGTGGCCGTGGCAGTCAGACAAACAGCCACAGACATCGGACAGCATCACAAAGTAAATCTTGCTGCTCCGAGAGTTACGCATATTAATCGAAGGATTTCAAGAGGACTTGTAAAAATGAATGTAGTGGTTATTTAAAGAGAAAGAAGTGTAAATGATCAATCGAGTGTTTAGCATGGAAAGATTCAAGGAAACTCAATACTTATCAAAATTAACGAATCGTCAAGATACATTTTGTACTAGTCCAAATAGTAATTAGCCATATTTAACTCCCATCATGCTCATCGGACCTTGAGTTTGAAAGTGTACGCGTGATTAGTACCTCCGTGCAATAATTCAGTTTAGTGCGGGTTATTCTTTGAGTGGTGAGCATATATAGATTTATAGATATGTAGATAGCAAATGCAGCCTTTTGAAGGAATCAACTTGTAAAATAGAGAAATTTATCAATGATTTTTAAAATCAGCCATATTTATATATACATAGAAGATAGTAAGAATCTATTAAATACGAAATACAAAGCCTAATAATTCAAACACTAACTTCTATCTTCGCTTTCCTGGTTTTAATTCTTGATTTCTTTTCTCAACTAGATCGTTTATTCGTGAGCTGTAATATTCTGTCATTGTTTCGATCTATAGAAAACAACAACAGAGAATAGCAAACATCGACAAGAGCATGATGTTGTTATCAGTCACTCTCTCCTCCTACATATTTCTAAATTTTCAATACAACGTAATCAAAAACAGTGCTCACATGCTGTCGGCTTTCTTCATAAGCTCTGCCCCTTTAGCGACTCACGTCATTTTAAAAAGTTCTCACGCGTACAAAACTATTGCTAATCGGTAATACGAGGCACAATGGAAGTGGCATTATCCCCTACTCTAGAGAGGGGAATCTCAGTCATTCCTACTTCCACCCAATCCATTGAAAAAATAATTTCCCTTCCTGTTAGCTGATTTGGATCCTCGTTCAGCACTTTCGTTTTCATTAAACGTTGCAGTTCTCGATTCACCCCTTCCCCACTTCCACGACTCCCAGAATTTGAAATACGTACTGAACATACATGAACACAACATAATAAAATATATTTTTTTCATTTTTCTTAAAAGATGAAGTAGAAATCAAGTCAAATTCTTACACTTGGTACATTATGCCCTAGTAGCTCTTCACAACCACACGACAATCATGGGACAAATTGGAAGATCTGAGATATACGCTCGAATTTGTGGTGTTATGATTGTAGCAAATACGCTAAGCATAGAAGAGTTGAGTCATTCCTACAATGAAACCGTCTATAATGCTTCTACTATCATGCTTATGTCCTGCATAACATATTTTGAGAATGTTAGGATGTGTGCGATACGCTCAGTGATCCAGTAATGGGGGGACGTGGCTCACGAGAAATTTTTGAAGTATGAGGGGTTATTGTAGAAGATTGTTAAAGAGCAAAAATATACCAAGGAAAGTGTTTTATGGATAAGAACTACTGTCTGTAGCACTTGACTGAAGGTAAACAATGTAATTTGGTTCTGAAACTCTAGAACATTACCGTGACAAAACTGGAAAGGAGGCGAATTACAAAATTGCTTATGTTCTCAAAATGTTTTAATCCAGACCTTTATCATTTACTGAATGGTTCACAATCTACTTTTAATAAACGGTTTCAGATGAAGACCCAATGAATACATTTGAATCCATGCCAGCCAATTTAATCCAAGGGAGGAAACAGGAGAATATTCCAAGCAGGAAGTTACTCATTTGCATTTTATACACACTGGGGTGCACTTTTGGGATATTTCACTGTTACTTGATACGAAATTATAACTTCAATCTAATAGATCATAGCAATCTTGTTAACTTCACTGTATCAATTCGATGTAATATTAACAAAAAGTAGCTTAAATAATTAGAAGATGTTGCGATCGGCCTATAAAATGATGTCTCTGCGGTAGCCTGTCTGTGAGAAGATCAAAATAATAGTGGCACTAATATACACTTACATGTCCCTCAATGGTGCGTTTCATATCTTCACTGATTTCATTTCGTTTCTTTTTCATTTCATCCATGGCATTACGCCTCCATTTTCTAAGGATGACCTTGGATGCATCACCTTCGCTTTTGATTTTCTTTAATAAATTATCACGATAATCTTGCGTTTGCCTGCATTTCAATATTGAATTACCATCATTGTCAATTTGAATGAAACGTAGTCTTTTGGAAATTCAATAAATGTTAAGGTTTTTCAAAGTACTCTGTTAGCTTCAATCTCGCAATTGTGTGCCTCTTCTACAAAGGTCTGTCATAGTTTGTTTCCAATATTTTAGATTTTAGTTAAGTAAAAATAAGCTTCTATGGAGTTGAAGATGATGGGTCAAATCCTCTGAGATTAACTCATCCTTGCTTTTACAATAACCTTGATAACTAAGATCAATTTGGATTGTAGGGAAATAATTGGTCAAAAGTATACCTTCACATTACTGTAGGTTTGCACGGCATACCCTTGCTAACCTAAAAAAATCATTTGCAAGAGTGGTTGGGACATTATTAATTAATTCTTTAAGTACCTTGGTAGATCAATAGTAATTATCTCTCCATTAAGAGATGGAGTCAAACCCAATCCAGTTTCATCAATAGCTTCTATGATTGATTTGGTTATCTGAAACAAAATTGAATAGAAATCATCAGGTTTGAGTTTACAGACAAAATGATCTGCAGCATTATAATGAGAATATATAGAGTAAAATCATTGGCTAACAACTTTTTGTCATTAAACAGCTAATTTGCCCCATGCAAGATCAACAGTGTGAAGCCATGGGTAAACAAATTATGCTCTAAATTGTCCTTTTTTTTTGCAGAAGCTGTGCATCTATACTATCACATAGATCTTTCAATACATAAAAAAACAATAGTTTGAACTGGGCAGCATAACGATCTGCTCCAAGCTAAATGTACCTGTGACTCTTCTTTAAGAGCCGACCCTACCCGATGGCAATTTAATTGATAAATTATAAGAAATGAAAACTAATCAGACAAGTTTTCAGCAGTGATGTTATCCAATTTTCAGAAGAACGGGAATGGGTTTGTGCCGAGAAATCATTTGATGACATCATGAAATAGGAAAAGGATTCAAAAATAGATATTAAATCAATGAGTAATAGAGGACAATTCACAAAGTTGTAAAATCAATTTATCAATTTACAGTATAAGGCAGCCAAAAGAAGTTAAGTGCAATATATATGAACTTCATGTGACACAATGGAGTTAACACAAGTGCGTCAAAATTACGGATAGGTTTAAAACCATACAGAGGCCAATAGAGAGTTTGAAATGCAAATAAAGCTTTTCACAACTCCACAACTCTACATGGAGAATTCTAAAAGTAAAAAACTGACTGAAAAAGTCGAAGATTGTGGGTGAGTTTCGTTAAAAATTAATGATGAACACGAATATACTCTTTTTAAAAGAACACGACTTTTAAGAAAATCAGGGCTTAAGTTGTTGCAAAGTTGAGAACAAACTACGAATATATCTTGAGGCTCAAGATGTTATTGAGGAAAATTTAATTTTTGAATGAACAATGGAAATTCAAACTAAACAAAACCATTATTATTAACAAGTAAATAGACAGTAGATATGGTGAATTAACTGACAAAATGAATTCCAAGCTAAGAACCGGGTTAAGAACATTTTGAGGCCCAAATCATGAAAAATTAAGAACATTAAGGTACAGCCAAAAGCTACTTGTTCTTACTGTATAAAAAAGTGAAATTATGAATTGGCATTCATAAATAAAAATGAATTGGTATTCAAACATAAAATAAATGTATTGAGAATGCCAAATGAACTAATACGCCAGTCTTATGACTCATTTAATTTAAAGCCTATCGTTCATTCCATTTATTTCATGGCTAACATGGCCTAGCATTACAAAAAGAAGGTGTCCTTCTAGATAGACATGATTTGAAAAATAGTGAAAGCTACTTACATCTTTTGGTTCTGTAAGCATGACTTTGATTGTGAACTGTTGACCTTTTAATGATACTTCAGCAATTTGAAAGAGCAAAGACGTAGTACCATCATCTAATCGAACCTTTATTTTGTCTAATAGGGCTTGAGATAAGATACATAAATAAATGATAAACACTCAAATACGTAACACCCACAATAGACCTATCAATTTATAAACCTGCATCATATAATTACTTTCTGACTCAAACCAGTAGAGTTTGTGAATTCATTATAGTCTTTATTTTGATGTGCAGGTACGACGTTTTGTGTCAAGAATTTTCTTCCTATTTACAATATCAGCTCAAACATAGAATTCTGTGGTCCCAGATTTTGAGCTGCTGAAGGGCAATAGTGAAACATTTTCACCAAAAGAGTTTGAATGTTGATCAAGTTGTCCAGCAACGCTTTTCCAGCACCATACAAAAAATGTTGTACAAATTACTGAAAAAATAGCAATTTAAATAATTGGTGAGTGAAGGAAAAGAGTTTAGCCTACACCTTGCAATCAACAGGATGGAAATGTCTGAACGGAGCCCCTTATTAAGTATCAAGCATTGTTTCTCATATGTACCAGGTGTGACATTTGTCATTGAATTCTTAGATGAGAACTCTTCAAATTGTTTCTCAGTTGTCATCATTTGCTTTTCTAATTTTGCAAAATCAAAATCATCTTGTGAAACAGCATTGACTGATGAACTTTTCCATTTTGCTGCTTTTACTTTTGAAGCTGAAAAAGAACAAATATTAGATAATTACTGCAGAGAAGGCATG
>JANVCG010021914.1:0-12455 GCA_025505365.1 Haliclystus inabai | reverse complement strand
ATTTTGAGGCTCAAATCATGAAAAATTTAAGAACACTGAGGCTCAGGAAAAATTTACTGGTTCTTATAAAAAAAAAAGTGTACGTGTTACAATTTAATTCTCTATGAAAATCAGAGATGAT
Organism: Haliclystus inabai; assembly: GCA_025505365.1. NCBI lineage: Eukaryota > Metazoa > Cnidaria > Staurozoa > Stauromedusae > Haliclystidae > Haliclystus > Haliclystus inabai. Next base: position 12,334 of record JANVCG010021914.1, on the reverse strand, counting down.
AATCAATTGTTGAACGGAATACTGAATGATGGATTCCCTGTTTGTAACCAAGTCTTCAGATTACACGGAACAACTTGGCTTTCAATTTTATGTAAGCTGACATTTGCGTTTATTGTTGATATTATTCCTTTTGCAGCAGCTGATTTGAGGAGGGAGCTGTAGTTTGCTAAGAAATATATTTTGTTATTCTTTTTCAGCCGGACTATACAGTAATTTGTCAAGAGTATCAAGTTGATAAGCCGCTTAATTAGCAATTCTCCTGAGATGCATGTAATTAATATCCGTCACTTTGAGGGAATGAAATACTTCATTTACTTTCTGAAAGCACTCTAACCGAGCACTTCTATGATATTACCTGTATATAGCGATCAGTATGATGATGACCGGTATGTAGAGGTGTTCTTGTTGCAATTTAAAACCCGCGACGTCAGACCTGATTATGACGTCAAAAGAGCTATACATTTTTGTGCAGCACAAAGATGGCATCAACAACTTGAATTATGGGCCATGAAATTGTCAATTCACATGTATTTTCAAGACCAATTGATCATATTAATCGTAAAATAATCATCACACGAGATGAAATAAGTCACAAACGGTGTACAGCAGTATCAAAGATGACACATTACAATTCACAATACAACGATAAAATAATATCAGCCATAACAAGAAAAAAGAATCCTTTTGCACGAGTACGAACATTTCCAGAAAAAATATCAGAAAAATTACAAAAGGAAACGGATATATTTGGTGTACCATCATACGGTGCAAAAATGTTTCTCAATACAAGCACGAAATCTGAGTATATAAAACACGATTTAACAACTAAAAAGATCTTTTCAAAACGAAGAATTACAAATGAACCATACATTGAGAGGCAAATCAAAGGAATATTACCAGTTATAGATGTTTCAGGGCAAAGAAATATGGTCGAGGCAAGAGATCACTGGCTCCCAGGTAAGAGTTTTTATTACAGGTATTTTACCATAGACCACCCCTTTATCCCAACATTAATTTGATCAAGGGAATTTAGGCCTATAAAAATCTTTCTCTCACCGATAACTACAAACGTTTCAATTAAAAAGGTGAAATAAAAACGTTGGAACGCAATTATTTTGAATGAAATATATATGCTGCATCTAGTCTAGCTATCAATAATTAATTAATTTATTTGAATAAATTTGAATTCTATAACTTTTGAAATGCGGATTTTATAGCTGTTTAAATCTTTTTTTTTTCATTTCCGAAACCAGGTATCTAAATTTTCCAATGGATAGGATCTAGAAACAATAAAACTGGTCTATGATTTGTCAATTGATCGCATTTATTCCAATTTTCAGCATGTACGAAGTTGACAACAGTTATGACAGTTCGTGATCAATTTCAATATTTACCACGGAAGAAACGGTGTACAATACCAAGTTTAACTAATGCAGCCGGATTACGACCGGATTGGATGCCAGATGAACAACACCGGTTTTATCATGATGGAAAACAACGCGGAGTGACACCAACAATCACACTAAGACCATTCACAGAATAACTATGTTCTGATCATTGCAAATCTCTAAATACGTTTACATTACACCGAATCGTGTATTTACATTACTGCAACAGTATATAACATTGATGGTTTTTCACAGTTTGTAGACTGAACTCTTTGCTACCGTTTGATCGTTTTCGTAAAACGTCTTTACACGTTACAAATGTCCAAACCAAAATAAATTAGCCTACGCGCAGGTTAAAATGCTTCTCCAGAAAGCAGATTTACAAATTTCTTGAGCAACATTTTAGTCTGCACGCAGGCTAAAAATTATCCGTTGTATGCATGGAACACAAACGTCATTGAAATGACCGTTCACCATGAGCCACGAATTATCAAACGATGCTAGCATTATATCCAATGCTTAAAGGTGGTATTTAAACACCATTATAATGTGATGTTAACATCACTGTGAGGTATACAATGTTCAAAAAGTGGTGTTTTTAAACACCATCACGATTGAAAAAATAATCACTCCACCATCTTTAACTTGGAGTGCATCATACCCTTAGTTAATAAATTGGTGTTAGTAACGCATGCGTAGAGACGGCATTATCGTTTTGCTTTCTTTTTCTTTTTCTTACTACTTCGTTTGGGAGATGGACTTTGTGATAACGTCGGCGATTGTCCATAAGACCTACGTTTCTTCGATCCGAAATCACCGTTTCCGTCGCTGTCGTCCGATTCGTCCTAGCAATAAGAATATTATATGGAAGCTAACCCAAAAACATCCAGCGTATAAATGTTCATAAAAGAACTCTAACTATGAGCTAACACACTTCAAAGCGCAATTTTGCTCATTACCTCTCGTCAGAAAATGGACAATTCAAGCCTAAATCAAGAACAATTCATTTTCCTTGAATTCAAACTTCATTCGTATAGAGTAAAGAAGGAAACCTACTAAATGACCACAGGTTGTTATCTGACCTGCACTCACTTTGTAAATATTATATTGTTTTCCGCTTACCTCTGAGCTACCAGAATTCGATTTTGGTTGACGATTTTTGTGACCACGTTTTCTTCGAGGTGTCATAGGAGAGTTCGATCCACTTCGATGACGTTTGCGTTCCCTTGCAGCTTTCTTCTGACGACTGCGTTCATAATCCTTTACGAAAAAAAACACGAAAGTCAATTACTGAGGAATAATACGTGTTAGCATATTCTTCGTTTTTCATAAATGCATTATATATAAACTATAATGGGAATATTTAAATTCCTCATGGAGGCAGTCGTTTCTAGAAGTCAAGTGTTTCATTGGACCGGCCATCCGAAAGACATAAAAAGGGATTATATTTCTAGCTTGATAAAACCTTCCAAAATGTTTAATGGATTGGTACACAAAGGGTAGACTTACAATTACTGCATATATATTACCTCTAATAATTTCTGTCTATATTTTTCACATTCTTCCTTGATGCTAGCACCTTTCAGTCCACCGCTGGCTTCAAGCCGATCCCCAAATCGTACAACTTTAACTTCGACTTCACGTAAAAACCGTCGTTTGGCCTCATCGATTTCGGCAGCGTGGACTGAAGGCGAATCATGACTAGAACGACGGTCTGGTGAGCTAAAGGCAATGAATATAGAACGCATTTAACAACAGCTTAAGTAGAATGTAGATCGGTCTTCACGACAACTCATGAACACGTGTGCTCTAATAAGCAGACAGTTGGTACGTCGGTAAATCGTACGCGAGAAAAAATTATTTTCCTTGTGTGACAGTTGTTCAAGTTTTAGTTATAATCCGTTTGTATATAAACATTCAAAATACTTCATATAGGTGGTCATTCTATGAACTGTTAGAGGCTTTGCACTATTACTGAAAATACACAGTTTATAAGACCAGGAAATCATCTTGCATTATTGGGCGGACTTCTTTCAATAGACTGAGAAGACTGAGCGACCCGCATGACGTTTTCTGGACACCTCCGTGTACGTATCTACCAACTTACCAACGATCCAGCATATCACAACCAGGTACAAGCAGTTAAATACAGAGAGCTTTTTGCAGCAACCACAAAGCTGGAACAGATTTGGTTGTAAAAATGATTTTGATAGAAAACGTATCTTACATTGCTGTGTAAGCAGTATCGAGCTTCTGCCATTTTGATTCCACAGCACTGTTTGCTGGGTCATCGTTATCTCCGTCCCATCGAGATTTGACTGTCGTTGATGTAGTGTCTGTAACTTGTTCCCAGCGTGAAGGTATAAAATCACCTATTAAAACAAATGATCAAAACTAACTAGTATGGACAAATAATATATGGTAGGGTCACGAGTAGGTTATTGTACATTGAAATAACCAAAGAAAGGATTTCAATACTCGTGTGAGATATAGTTGAAATAAAAATCATCATTCACTGTTTCAAGAGATTAAAATATACTACAGGATGCTTATGCTAATTGAATAAAACGATAACATGAATCAACAGGTGAATATAAAAACTACATAGAAAATTGAGCAATTTCTTTTACCTTTGCTAGCAGAAGTACGCGATGACGAAACTAAAAATGATAAAAGGTCAAATAATTACTATTGCATATGAGACATAATAGTGAAATCAAGGCTTGCTAGTTAATTTTTTTTATCTTGAAAATTTCATTAACGTTAATTGCAGCTAGAGCTAATACTAATATCAGAAAATTCAAATTATGAAGATTTATATTGTTAGTAAAATTTATAACCAACCTTTGTTATTTTCTAGGAACTGTCTTGCACTGTCGTTAATAATAGCGATTAGAAAATCTTGACATCAAATCAAGATATTGGAGAAACATAATAGTTCTCTCTGTTTTTCACGCACTACCCTTGATGTCGCTAGCCAAATTTAAATACGATTTTAGTTTTAGAAAACTATACTTTTCGACCAAGTTTCATTCACAGAGTGTCAATAAACAGGAGATAACGGGTGTACAATATATTTATTGGTTAAATGAGCTGTGGAGTAACGGAGCATTTTGTTTGACTACGTCCCAAAGAAATTACTATTCTACACACGGTCAAATACGGTCAGTACAAAAACTTGCTATCATGGTTTAAGAAACGTGTCACTCATATCAAATAGGTATGACAATTGGATATTTCAAAAACAACAGTCACTACACATACTTTTCTATAAGAAACGCTTTTATAAGTAACTGCAGTACTTCCTTGGGATTTTTTAAGAAACTGGCACCGTTTGAAGTATCGTTTTGCTTTCAAAGTTCAGCCTACTTGGCCCATGGAAAGCCTTCTGCATGTTAAATAACTTCTGAATGAAGTTTGTGAGTTGCATGAAGTTAATATAGTCAAAAGAGTTTGAATGTAGTTTAATTAAGCTTTTTTGCGGCTTGGTAAATGTTTGCGTCTTTGAGAAATTTGAGTGAATTAAGAAGCTGTCAAGAAACTTTTGGTACTAAATTTTCTTTAAATTAAGAAACTTTCAGTTCTACAGCCTCTGCTTGGTTTCTTATAAAACAATACTTGTACTTATATTGTATGTATTCGGACATTACATAATTCATTAATTGTTTACTGTGGTTTTCAATAGTTTCTGCACCGGTTAACATTTCTCTGAAAGAATAGAGATTCTGGATTCTCTTACTTCTACTTTATTGGAATCTAAAGTCAATCAAGGTGCAACTTACTTGGAGCACCATCAATATCATCGTGTCCCATTGGCAGACCATCTATATCTTCTTTCTTGCTAATTGGGAACCCATCAATGTCGTCTGATTTTGAAAGTGGCATGCCATCTAAATCGGGATCAGCTTTCATTATGGGTACACCATCCAGATCATCACCCAACGGCAAACCATCGAGATCAGATACCTATCAAAAGAAAATAGTACACAAGTAACAACTGTGCTCCATTCAAACAAGTGAGGATCCACAATCAAACTAAAACTTGACCATGGGATCAGCTGGTCCTATTAACACAGAACCTGCTGGCAGACCTAAAAACTATCTTCGTTTTTAGCCTACTGTCTATTGAGATAAGATTTCAACCAGGGTCTGCTTGCAGGTTAACTAACATCAAACTTAGAGGGCTCAGGTGAGAACAGCCAATTTATCAAATTACTGTAGTCGCATTTTTGTTTGTCTCTTTCAACTTTCATTAGCCATGTGACAAATGGACGCCATTCGAGATCTAGAAAAACTTGTAATTTTACTAACAGCAAAAATCCTGGCCTCATTCTGACTCGCTGATCCCTGCATTATGGGGTTGGAATGATGTTGTTTGCGTTTGAAAGGTTTCCAGTCGTCCTACAATCCTCTGGCTCTTGGCTAAGACAGGTTTTTAGACTCTGTTAAATACATTTTCGTTCGGTGTAAAACGTGTTTGGCGTTCATATTTGACTGGAAAATTCATCAAAATTCGAGAACTAATTTGGAAAGAGTGTTTTTTAACCTGAAAATGCTTTCTGATCTTGGTTTTGAAAGAATGTATAAAAATTTAAGAAATGACTCTTGAAGCATTGTACGGTGGAATTTGTCATACAAGATTAATTCGAAATATAAGCAATATCATTTAAAATAAATTAAACAAACATGAATAATTAACCTTATTTGGTGTATTGTCATCTTCTGTTGTACTTGACAGACCAACAAAAACATTTTGTAATTTGATCAGATAACCGGGTTGATAAACTGACCAATCTTGCCAAGCAGCAAGACAAGATAACACTTGTTTCTAAAATCAAATCAATAACATTTCAAATCATTATTTTCAAGTTCATACTTGACATCAGTCCTCTCATTTAACCAAGAAGCATGTTATTAAAAACCTCATTCTTATTTCTTTTTTATTACTTTTGATTTTAAAAATCAGGTTATCATGATTTAGAAAAATTTAGCATAATTAGAGTAATTTAATGATAGTTTATCCACTTCTTCTCAGTCACAAAATCGGAGCTATAAGAGGAATGAATAATAATACCGTAAGAAGTTGCATAGAATGTAGAATGTGTTCGATCACCAGATATACGCAATAAAAACTGCTTAAAGCTATTGAAATGGCGTTACATTAATCTTTGAATTTCTGATCGTTGTTTGCATAGACAGAAGAATACAGAGTCCTCACTTTCCAGATATTTTGTATTGAAAGACTAAAACATTTTCCAAACTATGCAATTGAAGCATTATATGGCCTATACTTAGGTGATATATAATACTTGGAGAATCATTTACCCTAAATTTCTCGGCCTGTGACTTGCTTGCAGCTGTTGTGTAGGAGAGACGGACATTTGTCATGATCTCAGGCAATTTAGACTCAAAGCTAGAAAATGGGGAAAAGAAATAGCACAAAAATCACTAGTCGTTAGAGCACTTGAGCAAATCATTATTGTACCTATCCACTTGTACTGTTTATTACAATGAAACCTGTGTAAAACGACCAGCTATGAGATTGGGCAATATTGGTCACTAACTCTAGGTACCATTTTACCCAAATTAACCTCAACAAAGTCTTAACAATATTAAATGCCCTTTATACGCAGGTTTCATTGTACCATATTCTCCAATTACTATAGAACCAATATGACTGCTGATCATGTATATCGAAACTTGATCCGAATTTTTTTTTAAATCTTTGAGATTCATTGTTTCTGTAGAACGCAATTGTATATTACCATATCTTCATTCTGAATGGAAGTAATTGAAAGTAGCTTGCAATTTCGTAGCTTCAAATATCGAAATTATGATATTATAGAAGATATAATATAGAAGAGATACTATTTGAAACATTACATTCAGTTCACAATAATACCAGATTAAATTTCTTACCCTTTTCTGAAGAAGGACGCATTTGCAACTTTAGCACTTGAGTTATACAGAATATCACTGACTGCATACAACCGAGCAATCTAAAATAATCATATGCAAGATAAGCTATCAACTCTTTCAAGCAATACTTTGAAAACTAACTTTGTTTATTGATATGGGTTTGTGTAACAATATCACAAAATAAAATAAGGTAATTGACTTTGAATTGTGACAATGTAGTTGTGTGAATTACAGATGTGGTGAATGGTAATCTACTGAGGGTTTTCTGGCTTTATACTCTCGAGGGAAGTTGCTTGTTGGTAGAGAACCCAACATTGAAATGAGATGTCCCAGGCTAAATCATGTACTATTAAGCGAACCTTGACTTTTATCTAATCATCAAGGAGTATCAACTACGGGTTTGGGGATAGTAGATGAAATCGTTCTAAGGGGATTGACTGCATTAGAAATTTAGCTGCATATAGACATTGAAGACTATTCTACGATGAAATGTGTGGAAATTGGTCTCACGTATCACAGCTGAAATCCAATACAGAGCATTAAAAACCAATCTTCTAGAGATAAAGTGTGGCATCATTACGTGTGCCTCCATCTTTTGAAGTATCTCGTATCATGAAGACGGTAAATAGACCCTGATATCTTGATTAGAAAAGTATGTGTGGGTTTGATCAAACATTTAACAATAAGTTACTCCATACCTTTGTTGGCATTGGTGTTTCTTCAAGCGATAAAGACTCAGTGATACATTCAACAATCTAATGAACGGAAATGTAATAAGAAATTTTAGTTCATACAAATGGGTTTCATGTTACAATTACTGCTTTTAGAAAAGAAGAATAAATCGAGTGAAAATTAAATGTGTTTGAATGTTCTCCAAGATCAAAGATTGCATGATTGATTTGCAAGGCACATCAATTAAAGACTTTGGAAACTCAATTATTATTAGACAAAGCAAAAACGTTGAAAACTGCTAGTGGCAGCATAGATGATGTGTAGAGGGGGTATTCATTCCAAATAATTTGAAATAAATAGTCACATTGAAAAGTCCAAATATATTACTCAAGTAAGAGCTTTGGAAATTTTGCAGTACCCTCTTTTGGTCATCATTCAAGCACAATGACATACCTCGTCTGCGCAATCGGCATGATCCAAGCACCATACCATCAGATCGCCAATCTTGGTGCGATCGGTCGTCAACATTCGTAACATGTCTTCCAGTCGATCACGTTGTCTGGGATAGATAATAAAAAATGTTATTTATACCACAAACATCACTGCCAATGAGTATCACAAAACGTTGTCTGGTGTACAGTAGTTACTACCAAAATTGCATGGGATTCCTATGTTTTATCATTATTGATACTAATTTCTGAAGCAAAAGACAAGACAAATGAGGTTACTGTATAAAACTTTTGTTTTCAAAATTATCTATTTACATTGAATGATAGGTGTGCACATAGCTACATACCACCTTCACCATGTCTTAGTATTGAGAAAGAAAATGCTCAAACTTAGACCTGTGCTACATGTCCCCTCAAGTTACATTCGCGCAGCCTACACTTCATATGGAAGCTGAATGTGGGCCTTGCTGAACAAGGCTAACTCAATGTAGGCTACCATTATACGAATAACATTAATTACCTGTCACTCAGGCTACTCTTCTTAGATGCATTATGGTCTTCCGCTGGCATTGTATTAGAAGGCGCCATTCTACTCTCTGTCATCTCAGAGATCATTTCTTGTGTTGGTAAGCCTATACCAGAATGGACGATGGCAGATGAGGCATTGGCAAGGACTTGTGACGATGATTGGCCCATACCAGTCATTGAATATGGATTCATTGATGGAGGTTTCCAAATTGAGCCCCCTTTAAACATACGAAATTCAACTTGTGACCATTTTTGCGGGGTATCACCCTGAAAACAAATTTCCCAACAAAGATTCAATCAAGTTAGATTCCAGTAAGGTCACAAGATTTTCTACCATTTATGAATGAAAGAAGGATTAGTAGGTCAAACTTGAGCCCAGATCAAATAATTTAACTCTTTCAGACACACAGTCCCAAGCAAGGACTTCTTCACTCCTTCAGTACAATACTTTATTATTTTAATTTAACCACACCATTCAATAAGTTGATTCCATTCCTTTATCACATGACTTACAATTGACAAATGAAAAGTGGAGAAGCACATTAAAGTGTGTCCTTACACTATGTAATTAGACTGTTAACAACTTTTCTAAGTGACAGCAGCAAAGATTAAAGATTGCATTGCATTACAAAGACACAGATATGCAATTGCAAAAGCTAATCACTGTTTTACGAAAAAAACTAAACAGTGCCTCTTGAGCATATACCTTTACTTCACGTATAATTACAAACAGAATAACAACAAGGTTAATAATTTGTGTATGGTTTTCATCAACATACCTGTAGTAGTGAGAATAGTCTCCATCGATAATAGACATGCTCTGGTGATTTATTTTCAAACAAAAACCTAAATCAGATGAAAAAGTAATTTCTATTTTAGTTCTTTCGTATTATTCCATAGCACTACCAGTAAATGAAACTTGAAACTCAGTCGCTCAAATTTTAAGATTTCTGGTAGTCAGGTCAGAATAACCTCTAGTATAACACATTAAAAAGAGCTTTTCTTGATATGAACCTTCACACAATTCTATAAAATGAAAGCATATTGAATGAAAAATAATATAAATCTTGGGTTACAGTACCTGAACAGTGGATTACTGATTTCTCTATTCATTATCATGGCCTCAAACATTGGTCCTTCACGAACAACAAACTCGCAAACACGGTTGATAACAGCCAATTGGGTCCTACAGAATATAGAAGCAAAATACAAAAGACATGGTAAACAAGTAGAATAAATACAAAACAGTCTAGGGTTGATATTAGTGACCATAATAGCATGCAAGTAAAGGTTAAAATAGAACCACATCGCTAAATTACTACAAATGTATATTTCTTTGATTGAGTAAAAATTACAAATTCATCATAAGGAACAATATTGTACAGCGAGTACTGTATTTACAAAAATCTTTAATAAAAAGCGAAAAAATTTGAAAAACCTACTAATTGGAGAGAATATTCTGCTTCAAAGAAAGTGGCAGAAATACCACAGTAATACAGATGAAACACAGTACTGTATTAGTGGATAGAGCTTTGAGGTAGAATGTATGTAATCGGAAAGCACAATTATTTTTCTCAATGTCAATCAATAATTCAACAATAGCGTCATATCTGTGACACTTCAAGTCACAGCTTCACTTCTTACATTATAACATTTACAAAAACACAGAAGTAGTAGCTTTGGTAAGTTTGAAAATCCAGAAAGTTGTAGAAAAAAACTGACTGGAGACGAAGGAGTACCTTTCAGTTGGAATAACAACCTTGACAACGGTATTCTCTAAGTTCTATGAAGATCAATATTATAAACATGTGTCAATCTCAAATCTCAAAGCAATTCAATTATCAAAACAAATGACCTAATCTAATACATGGTGGATTAATAACTATTGACTACAAACAAAGCAAAATTGACTTGATGAGAAATGTACTGGTTAACCAAGGTAGTTTTTACCAGGTTGGAGATTATAAAAGGAATATTTGCACCAAGGAAGCTCTTTTTATGACCAAGTTATGGGCTAGTTACAATAGTATTGGTCTTAAAGTTGGGATGATTCTTCTTTTCAAAATAGTGAAGGTTCGAATAAATTTGCAGGTTGGTACAAAATTTTAACAACTTGACACATAAACAAATAGCTACAAAGAATGTACCATCTACATATGTAGTAAGTTTGGCACTGTTCCAGTGATCCTTTTAACATTAGTTTAAAACACAGGCCCAGGAATGGAGGATGGATGGATTTGGCCTATAAGACTATGCAGGAACCAAACTGAACTGAATATTGTAGAACATGGCAGTTTATGCTATTTATTCTAGGTCTATGTCATCTCAATAATCCATGTGGATGTCACGTGAACATTCCAGAAATTAAATCATACATTGATATCTGTGCATAGAGGTCACTGTATAAAGCAACCACCTGTTGATAATGGTCAGTAAATATAGCTGCAATACTAGATTTCTATTGAATGTGGCTAACATTCTCTCCACTCATAGCTGCAAGTTTACTATACACATGTTTTACTGTAGTACCTAGAAACAATTACTAGCTCCTTATGCCTGGATCTTAATATTTAAACTATGTGAATAAGTAGTTTGCATAATTAAATTCAATAAATCTACCATTAAAATAACTTTATTTGCAATGTTATACTAGGGTACTACTGTACTAGATTTCACTGGCACTGATTGGAATTGAATCAAATTATTCAGCATTATGCTCACCCCATCAAATTCATTATCTTTGTATTTTGATAGTATTTGTCCATTGAACGGTAAGCCAGAAGGTGGAGGAGGTAATTGAGCCTCTACCATTTCCGGTGGTACATATATTGGTTGAGGTGGAATAGGAACAGGTTTACCCCAACCAAGTTTCATCTCGTAGCCCATGATGTCTTGACCTGGATATATTAATAATCAAATCAAACTTATAATAAAACCATAAAACATATTGGTGATTTATAATTGGCTATTGGTTACAAATCGAGAATCGAGAATGATTCATAAAATGAACAAATAATGGGCTTTGGAACGTAGTATTTTTACAGAAGTACAGCATAATGCGTTTTATGCCTGTATTTGTAAACTTATTCAGATTTCAAATTAGCTTCTCAACTTGTTTACATGAAGCTGTATTAACACAATAACATATTCAAAGATAGCCTTCCTGGTTAGCCTGCGCACAGACTCTACCTGTGAAAACGTTTTTAATCAAATTAGTAGAGTCTGCGAACTCAAGGGCAAAAACGTGTTCTGCTGAGTCAGCGGCGTGTTCCAGAAATGTGTGAAAACTATTGTCTATCGCGGGCTGTGATTCGTCGCCAAGATTTTCTGGCGACGAATCAGGAACAAGCATTGTAAATAGAGGCTTCATGGTCTGGC
>JANVCG010021803.1:0-12459 GCA_025505365.1 Haliclystus inabai | reverse complement strand
TTTCATTTTAGAACTGGTAATATCAGTGGTGATGCAGAAATAAGGTAGCAACAAATCCTAAAAATAGAAAAGACAGAGTCAAGCCAACGTTGCTATGCAGATAAAATAAGTCATTATAATTATAGAACTAGTCTATGAATACTTGTACTATGTTGATGCGGTATTTGCAAATGGAAATTCGTCTGACTAAGTGTGGCGTTAACACCCGAACGCGTACATGGACACATTGATAGATAGGCTTTGCAATTAAGATGCGAAAACTCATCAAAAATACACTATATTCAAAATCAAAATTGCATCACTCTACTGTGTACTATGCTACCGTTTACCTCAATAGCTTTATCTCCTACAACGTTTTGAATCCCTTCATTGAAAACAGACCCTGTCGAAGAAATTGACAAATGCTTTCAATATTAGAATCGTAATTTTCGTTTGACGTTCACAATAAAAATGGTCAAACTAAAGTAAGGTATACAGCGTTTAGGCTTGGGTTTGTTTTGTGACCGATAAAATAAAACTAAACATCGAGAACATCAAAGAAAAGTGTCAAATATGTAACACGCGCAGTGAGACAATTGAGATGAAATCAAAACACAAGCTAACATAGTGAATTCAACAAATACATACTTCGCAATACGTATACGTAATATGCAGTAAGGGTTTTGGTAGCCTGCGTGCAGACTAAAACCTTTTTAAAGAAGATTTTCAACTTTTATTAGAAGGTTTTCAAAAAGGTTTTAGTGGGTGGAGCTGGATGGGGACATGGATAGTGCACCGGACTGGGAATCTGTACTTTTAATGGACAAAAAGAGGATTCTGGTATTATTACAAAACACATGTTCATACTTTACAATCGTCGAGGAACCGAGAGCTCAAGTCAACATTGTTTTGTTGTTGATTATGACTTACCAGAGAATAGAGATGTATGAGGGTAAGTCAAGTCAATCAATTTCTTTGTTAGTGAAGCCATATTCTAGATGAAAAAAACACACAATGAGATTTTCAATCTACAAGGATTGAGCAAATAGATCATGTTTAGAATGGTTTAAAGTCGATATAATGCCTCTGCATCAAGTATGCAGAACTATTAAAATTCTTTTGTTTGAAAATTCTAAAACCATCCAATTTGCAATGCAGGATAGACGTGTTGCAAGTAAACACCTCTACTCTAGGATATATCTATTTAAATGGCTATAACAGTCCCTATAATACGGGACGCCGTGGTACACAAAAGGGGTCCTATGACACAAGTCTACATTAAATCACGCCTACCTTCGCAAACAGTCTTGCACGGACACAGCTTTTTGAGATATCAACATCATCAGCATAAAGAGCCCCCACCAATGCCCCAATACTTGTGCCGCCAACCATATCAATTGGAATCCCTAAACCACAAAAACAAAATCCAACATGATTAGCTATTTAAAAGCCGTTAAAACAGCTTCTTCTATACATACGATGAGAAACTAAAAATATCCAATTCGGGAGCCATTTACTTTGATATTATTTTGAAAAACGAGATCTAGACTATATTGAGAATGACATTATTCGTAGCAATCAATTCCTAACCTGCTTCAGCCAACGCTCTGATGATTCCAAGATGGGACAGTCCCCTATAAAATTAACAATGATCAAAACATCATATACAAACAGTACAATACCAGGCGAGGCGGATACCCCACACATAGTCACCATTATCATCATTCAGCACCGTTGTGGAGATTGCTCTCATAACAGGCGCTATAAAAGTATCAAGATGAATTAAATTTTCCGCAACTAGGTCGTGTTAAGTACAAAATCATCAAGCTATCTTATTAAATAACGCAGACACTCACCTTGCACCTCCTCCACCCAAAACTAGGCCAACAGAAGTACCCGTCAACCGACGAGCGAGACGAGCAAAATCAGAATTTCTACATAAACGATAAAATAATATGTGATATGATACAATTGTAAAGAAATTTCTTATTAGGCATTTGTATGTATAGAGATTGACCTCTGCTCAAATACAACCTTGGATAAAGGTACAGAAGAAAGATGAGTTGAACAAGTAAGATGAATTATGAGCGGGCATTTATTAAATAGTAAAGACCTGATGTGTATTAATTTGAAGGGATCAAAAAGAGTATAGTATTACAAGTAGTATATATTATAATTACTAGTAGCATTTAAATTATAATTATACACGAATCGATTCTAAACCTTACCTAGAGGGTCCTTCTAGTTCAGGATCGTTGGCGTACTGAAATAGAAATCACAAAGATTACGACTCATTGCATACAGCAATACTAAATTAATTTGGCATTAAAACCTGAAAGTTAGTCACAACTTTCGAGAGTTTAAATGATAACAAAATAGCCAAGGCCTTTATGAAGATGAGCTACTAGCCTTCTAAGAAAACAGCACTTATATCAACAGTGTAAAGAATTATTTATGTGTAATGCAAGTATTATAACATAGGCAGGGTTTCTCATGATAAAAGGTCTATGTTTTGAACAATATGAACACGAGGCAGTCTTTCCTCGCATCAGCGATTCTACATGTTATCGAAAACATGAAAATAGCTGTCATTGTTCTAAAAGTATTGCGAGAGCAGTTTAATCGATTGAATTATTTCAAATTACATTTCGAGACAGACTGTTTTGCATCAGCATAGATATTTCCCTAATGTGTAACACTACCTGAACTGAATATTAATTCAAAAGTGTCCTAGATCCATTCGTATATCAACTTGTTCTTTTTAAAATAGTACAAATAATTGGAGTACCGAATTACCAAATACTCTGTTAATAAATGAGACAAAATATACCCTATCTGCAAGCAATCTTGATTTAAAAATCCTCTTGCGACAACGAACCTATTTTGAAAAGAAAAACATGGTTGAGCTGTGTGTAGTGCGATTCGAAACTGCTAAATGTCAATAGGACAACAGCACATTGTTAGCGTTAGCGCTGATCCGGATTGCTTTATCCGATAGTTCCGCTACTACATCATCTTCAACGCTATTGGAATCGGAAAAGAGAAGCAATCTCTAGACCACGAACTTGATCTTGCTTAGTACTACATGGTATTTGGACACGGCATTCTATTGCATCTATTTAACCACAAGGGCCAGGAAGACATACCCTGGACATACATAGATTGGTATTTTGAGCATTTGACTACTCAGTGAAAGCATCATTACTTCAAGAGCAGATTAAAAGTTGTAAACAAATGTAATAAAATGTCGAAGGAGAGTAGGACCAGGACACACGAAACTCATCAGGAAAGAATTTTGAAAGGAGGCTCTAACCAAAACTAAATAAGGAACAAAATTATCGGATTAGAAATAAATTCTATTTTGAATCTAGATTTTGCGTCGAAGAGAGAGACCATACATGGAAGATGCAAGAGGTTAATCTGACTTACATGGTGATGAGCACTGATCCATCCACGTGCGTTTAGCCACTCAACCGTTCGACAGGGGCGATCATTCGTGTCTTCACGATAGAGCAAAATCAAATCTTTTTGAGCACGGACAGATGTCATAGTTTCCAGTTGTGCTTCAAGCTACAAAAACACACAAACAGAAATCATGTTTTAGATGGATCATTTCATCAACAATTGACAAGATTCATAAGCACAGCACATCATCATATTAGCAGATTTCTCTACGAATTTTGATGAGGGTTGAGGTAAGCTACGTCTGTTATCTAAAAAGATTGTCCTCCACTCTGTGCTGGACTTGCCTAATTTCAAGTTGAAATGTGACGAGCCAAGGGGAGGGCCATAAAAGTGGAAGACACTATGCAGATTCTGAGAGCTGAAGGGAAACTAGAATTAGCATTCTTTGAGTTTAATACGGTCTGGCGTCTGGCCTAGCATCGAAACACAAGTTACACTAGCAATAATGATTCGGTTTTAAAGTTTGCAAGCTCTAGATTCAATCAGTCAGTCAACAAACTGAGCAATTAAAAAACTTCATCATTTTTCAAAAACTGAAATCGCAAGACACAATTTGAATTTTGAATAGATTTTTGAATTATAACAATATTCCGATTTTTTGCCAATAAAAGCATAAATAGTAATAAATGAAGCTGATAAATCGCATTAGTTCTACAATTGAAGTCTTTAGAGATTGAATGTCAAGATTAAATTTACCTGGCCAATTGTAGGCTCGTCATTACCAAGACCAACAATGAGAATGGCATCGGCCTACAACAAAAAGTAGCAGAACAATTATTAAGAGAACAAGCTCCCCCGTAATCAGACAGAGAACTTGAGGTTGAATCAGTTGACTATTTTCCCACTTGTCTGATACATCTTTTGGTCCATTCTGACATGTAATGATCAGCTTGATAAACAACAATTTGATTGACATCTTCTTGTTGACCAAGCCAATTAGATAAATAATACTCATGGACACTAAAAAGGAAAATTTACAATATTAAAGATACGAAATGCATGAGAACTCAATTAGCAATTGACCCGTTGTTATTCAATATCAACATTTGAGGATGAGTAATTCCCAGTGTAATTCAAACGGTTTACAGCTCCTTCCATCTCTTTCAACAAAAATTAACAACAAAATTCGGAAGGAATGTATTTGGATAAGAATATCTGTACACATTTTCTACGTTAAAATCAATTTCCCAATGAGTCTAAATCAGAAAGATGACCAGAAAAACCCTAAAAACTGAAATAAGCAAATTTCAAAAACAATTTCAAAACTTTAAAGTCTGACCAGTCAAGGAAATAGTAAATATTCGATAATTAGTGTGATATTCACCTGTCTAAAGCGTTGCGTCCAAGTCTTCTGATTACCATGTCGCTTGTAAGAAGTTGCGTTGGACCTGTGAAACAACATAGAAGATTTGATGCAAATAAGAGAAAACCGAATCAGCGAATTGAAAAGTTTTGGAGCGAAAGATGATGGTCAAATGCATTATAAAAAAATGTATCTTTAAAACTCGCGAGTCACATTTAACTTATCACATAACGAATCTGAATGACAGAAAATTAAATACCAAATTAATATCTTTGGAAAATACAAGTCAAAACCTTTTCGAGACGTTGTCAGTAACAAAGAAAAACCCCTTACATAAACACGCTATAGATTCTCTTATATATTTGAATAATTTCCATAAAACTGTTCAACAAAACCAAATCCTCAAACAACTCTAAAGATGAAGATCATTGCTTACAAATTTACTTTGAGATGCGAGATGGATTTCGGTTCACAGAAGTTAAATTTCTAGACCACCAGTTGTTTTTAATGAGCAGGGACAAGTCTTCTTTTATTATTTAATTAATGCTTGGGGGATGAGAAATAGTCTGTATTCAGCAGTCAATCGAAAGATCTCCACCATTGATTATCATAGACACTGTCACGGATGTGGGTCAACTAGATACTTACCGATGTCATTGATTGCTAAACTCAATTCAAACGTAAAATTAGCCAAAGGGACGTTATTTGACGCAGGTATTACTGCAATCGTTCCAAGATTAGCACCAATCCTCTCTATAAAAGTAGATTCAATCCAAAAGAACAGGAATGAGATAAAATCGATTTTAGCAATAGAAGTGGTCGTTGAAACAGATTGACCATTATGAATAGGTAAACCAACTCACCAAGGTGTGAATCTCCCAATGAAGAAGGTTTCTTATAAGTGCCAAGAATACGATCCCCCAGTAAATGGATTAATCGTGTAACAACCTATCAATGTAAAATCTGGATTCATGCAATCTTGAATTAGAGAGTTTCGAGTGCGTTGTTTGAAAGCTTGAGCCCGGTTTTGCATGCCCCCAAAATGATGTCTGTCGATGTATCACACGACTTACAATTGACTAATGAAAGATAGAGCGGCAAATCAAAGAGAATCCTAAGTCTTTAAATAAATGGCTCTTGACAAGATAGCTGAATGTCAATCAAATGGTAAAATGATGTAACGTATAGATTTCTTGGACTTACTTGTGGATAATGCATCTTGATTGTGTTCAGTAGACCATCGGGTAGTTTGGCTAGCTCAGTATCTCTAAAACAATTAAAAGGATACTATTTAATCAGACAGTAGGTGACGTCATCTAAATCAGTGGAATTTTTTTATAAAGGTCACCTCCCGATAATGGCCAACAGTCCCGATCTCAATACTGACCGTCATACACAGGATTAACTGTAGGTAACATTTGCTTGTCTATCGAGAGACGTTAATATTTTTATTTGGGTTAGTTATAATCAATTCAACAAGATTAGACATTGAATACCATCAATGATCCAGTTCTGGTTTATTTGAATTGACTGGATTTAATTCGGAACATGTCATTGACAACAGGTTCATCCGAGATATTTGATGCTTACCTCACGGCATGTAATGAGCGCATTCTTTTTGATTGCGTTAATACTTCTACCTAGTAATGACGTAAGTAATAAATATCATAAATTAAAGTATGGGATACTAAGAAATTGTTATTTTTTTTATTTCAAGTAGACTGGTAAACAGGAATCAACTTATTTTCTTCTTTTGCGGTCGATAAAATCGATAGTTTTTCAATAATTAGATAATTAGAATTGTTAATTAGAATTGTTACCATCTTCAAATAAGACAAACGGTAAATGAGACAAAATGCATTTACCTGACGAGTTCCAAACTCTAGCAAAAATAGCCTGCGTGCAGACTAGAACGTAGCTACTCTCAAGTGTCACAATCATGAAGGCTACAGAGGTTTAAGAGTTGGGAGAAGATAATCGGACGCAGCAGGTTTGTATTCTTACCAGGCCAACAGATTCTCCTTTACCATATTCACCCACGATCTCTTTTCTATTAGAATCACGTTGCATGACAGCTCTTAAGCGACCATTCAAGACGATGTAAACACTGTCCGGATTATCGCCTTGCCTAAACAGATATCGGATTCAATCAATAGGAAAGGGATTGAAGTCTAACTAAACCGCATATCAAATAAATGAACTGTGTTCCTTCCAAGCATTGTTTCATTATGAATATGGCATCTTTACTAGCTATAATTCAAGGTGAAGTTTAATATAATTGAAAATCAAACTCATACCATCTCGGGCGTATTCGAGATAAGAAGAAGGTACCACCCTACGAATGACGTCCTAATCACTCTCCTATTGTGAGTAGGGAAACTGTTGTAGATACTCCTCAAATGAATGATGATATTTTAGCAATAGTTCTTTCTTCCAAATGTAATAAATTCTTGATCGAGATATAGATGGGTAAATCGAATACCTTGAGTTTTGCAATAGCAAATGAAAAATAAAATGATTCGAACTCTTCTTCTACTCTTCGTATCATTATAGTATCAGTGAATATAAAAGTATAGCCATTACCTGTAAAGTGGTTTACCAGAATCAATCATCATCCAATCCAAGGCAAAATCGATATTTCTTACAAATGAGGATAGCCTCCTGATGAGACTATGTGCCACAGGGAGAACAACATGGGGATAGCTCTTCATCAAACTAAAAATTGAAAGAAATTCTATTCTTATTCACACTAATAATGTCACTATTTGGTAACATTATATATTTTATACCATCGGTGAATACAATAATCCGAATTTGCATA
Organism: Haliclystus inabai; assembly: GCA_025505365.1. Classification (NCBI taxonomy): domain Eukaryota; kingdom Metazoa; phylum Cnidaria; class Staurozoa; order Stauromedusae; family Haliclystidae; genus Haliclystus; species Haliclystus inabai. Next base: position 4,891 of record JANVCG010021803.1, on the reverse strand, counting down.
ACAAATAATGCAGGTATATTTAATCTTTATCAACAATGAACTGTCCAAAACAACGCCTAGCAAGCATCTCAAGTAGAGCATACAATACGACTGAAGCCCATCGCAAGAATCAACACAAACCAATTTCTACTAAGCGCCTGATTCACTTTAGCTTTTAGTAGGAAGTCGTGAAGGACTAGCCTGCGTACCAGCCCCGACGTTTTATTCTCAAACGATAGGGATTTGAGAACAAAACGTCGGGGCTGGTACGCAGGCTATGAAGGTACATGCTACAGTGTAATTACAGACTGTTACTGTCACCTGTAGCAGTGATCTGTTTTCACAAGTCAAATTCGGGTTGCTAACAGCCAGTCTATTGTGAACAGTACTTACTTGTAAAAGTTCATTTTGCTAATGATGACTACGTAGCTAAGCTTTTCTGCTTTGATCGTAAATGCAGATGGTTCACCAGTTAAAACAGCCAAAGCACCAACCATCTCACCAGGAATACAAGAATATAAGATTGCCTGAAACAAAAGGTGGTATACAGTAAAGTTAAGCTGAGACAATTCATAGTCGAAATCACCGCAATAATGAGCTAACGCATGCTGAATCAGAGAGCCGTTAACGGTTACAAGTTTAATGCGAATTTACACCTAGTGTATCTTTTGTGTTGTTAGTTTAAGGGGATGTTTATTTTCACGATTTTAAAAAATATGTAGGTAAGGTTATAAGATCGACAGCTATAGTACCGTTCTCACAAGTGCTTGAAAATTTGTTTTAAAGAATAATTTGGTGCAACTCGATCTCCAGAATTTTTCATTCCACCTGTATTTAACATCAATAAAAAGACTTTTGATACGTTTCACAGGCCAGCAGTTTCAATCACAAAATACTACATTTGATTTTATTTATTGCATTCGAATTCTAGTGTGTCATTTGCGGATATCATATCACCTTATCTAGCGTATGTTTTTACCTGAATAACATTTCAATGAACAGTAAGTAGCACATGAACTCAAGACAAACTCATCTAATTCAAGTGATTATACGTGATTACAAGAAAATAAAAACTTTTCTAGAAAGTAACAATGATTCTTATCTTGATTATGTTCTAACTAATTCGGTATCACTTCATCTAATGTAATGGATGTGAGTAGAGAATATCAAACAGATTGAACGAATTAAAACATTGGTTAGTAACTGACCTCGTCTCCATTTTTATGTGGTTGACGAACAGATAGAATTCCTTTGACAAGAAAGTACAAGCTGCAATCCTATGAAAAACAAAATTAGATTCAATTTACTCTTTATACCTTGAAGTAAAGATTGCTAAAGTCATTCGAGACATACGTTTCAGGTTCAATTTGTAGCAGCTTAAGGTACGACTTACACGGTCCCTTCGAATATATCATTGGTCATTCAAAACCCTATAGCCGTAACAATTATTATCTGTTATTATGGACTTTGAGTGGTATCAGCCAGCAGACATAACAAAGAGCTTCGTTAGTTGGGAAAAAAGTAGGGACTGCTAATCCACTGTCAACAAAATGCAATCGTTCTCACTTCATTTCTGTTGACTTTACAATACAATCGAAAGCTTTTCTTAAAGTTTAAAGAGGGCGTGAAAATAGAGGAAAACGACGTAGTCTATTAAAGACTGTGATTTGCTTCCACAATTTTCTGGTGAAAAAGAACCCCATCACTAGAAAGAATACTGGGAAGACAATAATGTCCATTTATTTTCACGTCCCTTTTCAAATAAATAAAACAAGCTTTTGGCCGTCTGTTGTTTTCTCAATTTTTCTCCAAATAGTCTATGAGCAGACTAACAACTTCATTCTAAACCATTCAGAGTGCAGCAATACTAACTTCGTTTTATGAAAAATGGCATGTACTATGGCTTACGATGTATTTGAGTTCCAAATTAGTTAAAATGGTACAGATAAATCATAGTTACCTTATCTCCACATTTGATAATTGCCGTGTTTGAAGGTACGCTAGCGATTGCCAACATATCATCTAACAGAGACGCATTCTGTAAAAATAAATTGAACGCAATCGAAGTATTGAGACATCAAAGGATCATTGTTTCACATACTGTTTTAACGAAGTGGTGATCTTGCAAACTGTCAGTTGATTAATTACCGATACTAATACAGCTTGAAAATGATAATTCATTTCAAAAGCATTTGATCGTGCTCGAGTTCTAGTAGCTCTTACAATGGAATACGGAATAATAGTAAATACTGTAGTCCCTCATTATAGAGTTATACTAAGCACGTATAGGTGAGTCACAGAGATGTCGTGAAAGGTTCTTGTACACCCAACAGCCACGAAGCACTCATCCAAGCACTTTGAAGTACACATTAAATGCAAAATAAGAGCTTACTGGTAATCCAAGGATCTTCACAAGATCATCCATCGCCGCCTGCAGCATGATCTCTTCCTCTTCACTATCAATTCGATGTGGATATGAAGCTGGCTCATGATGACTTCCTACTATCATACCGATAGATCCACTTGTTGGGCTAGGGAAATCAAACTTTTCATCCCCAGTGGGGCTACCCCCATCTGAGCTTCCACCAGCATGAAATGAACCGTTATACGTTGAATCAAATCTCATCAAACCAGCCCGACCACACGCTGCTTCAAAATCGGACGGTGAAGTTAATGGTGCTGAAGCCGAATCATCGTAATCGTTACGTGATGCCGATTTTTGTAAACGGCCATATGAACTCGTTCTTCGTATAACAAGCGGTGCAGTCTCGGTATTATTTGGTTCACGACCTTCTTCGTTAACTTTTCGTACGGATATAACACTCGTAAAACTAACATTTCGTTTGATGGGTTTTGCTGTTGCTTTCATTGACTTGCTTTCTTTGTTTGATTCATCGCCTGATAATCGGGATGATTTTGTTTCCGATGACGAGTCCGGCCCCGAGTTATCATCGTGAAGTACAAATCCTTTGTGTGATGAAATGGCCGATGATCTTTTCGATGTGTTTTCCTCTTGATCGGCCTGCTTCGATGCATCCAAAGAATACACTGATAATTTTCTCAATTCTGAAGCTCTTTTGCTCTCCTATAATCATGAAATAAACTGCTAGTGTAAGGCGATTTTATGAAAAGACTAAGGAGATATCACTACATTTTATTATGACCACAATCCAAGCAACAAGTAATAACTAAGCAAATACTTTACATTTAGATTACAGGGGGACTATGGAGGCCAGAAGGACACATCTCTATTTCTTCCCCTTATCCGAGCTATCGGTCCAGGGCACTGCTTGATCAATCAATCAGCAACAGTTGAATGTCAGAATGTAAATTCAGATAAAAATAGATTTTAGTAAGCCGACAAAGCATATAAAGACTATCGGTCTCGAGTGAAAATAGTGCTTGCAGCACCAGCTGTTTTGATAAAGGGAGAGACTGAAATCTGAGCTGAGCTAGGGAGTTAACTTGTCTAAGTTTTGCGAAAAATGTGCTTGGTCCAAGTAAGTGTAAAATCCTACTCTTAACGGTTTTATAATTGAAGATCTGCAGCCTGCGTGCAGATTAAAACTTTTTTGAAGAATAACACTACACTTACTGAATTACACTTTTCTTCAAAAGGAGTTTTAGTCTGCACGCAGGCTAGCCTATCAGAAGCAAATATGTTTTCAGAATAAAATATACTTAAATCCAATTTAATTATGTAGATTAGGTAAAACCAATTAAATATACTATACAATTTGCAACGTTTCAATATATTAATTTGTTATTTTCAAGCAAATAAATCGTTCAAGGTTTTACATAGTTAGATTTGTATAACAAAAGAAATATTTGATAATTTAACAAACTCAAGAGGAAAGACAGATTATGCTACAAGTGCAGTCAGTTGAAATGGTACATAAGGAAATTGGTTTTCCATTATCTAATGTATTTAAGCATGATTTGAGGTTGACAATATAATAGGAGAATTATGCTTGAGAAGATCACAGATTCACAGAAGATAATCGTTATTGCCACACCACGCTGAAGTGAGTACATTTTGCGTAACACATGCGAGACACTTTCAAAAATATTGAACTGATTGGTATAAGTTGCAAGTGGTTCATCATGACCAACTAAATTATTACGAAAACAAAACTATGCTTGCATTCTTTACACATGTAGACAATTGAAAATTGATGAATGACTTTTCAAAATAGTACGCAAAAAAATAAAAATGAATGCCGAAACCCGGGATTGAACCAGGGACCTTCAGATTTCTGACTTGGTAAGGCTTCAGTCTGACGCTCTCCCAACTGAGCTATTTCGGCTGATAGATAAGGGAAATAGCATCAACTGTTTCACAGTCATACATTTGATTAGAGTTTCTCTATTTTAATATGATTTTAATAGCATCAAAAGTTTTTCAGCTGTTTCGTAATACGTAATTAATTTCCTCAAAAACAACCATCTATGAAAACACGAAATGACAGTAGATGTGGGCTTCAATTGGAAAATGAAAACTCATTTACAGGTGGTTTCTTAAATATTTGCAAGGAAGTACTGCATCATATTTTTTAATTGATTTCTGCGATCATTTGAATGACAATCAATCATTTGCAATCTATGAATCTGTCTTTTGCTATCTGTTTTTTTTTAATAAAGCCAGTTTGGGGATGTATTCGGCGTCCTGACCTCAAGCAATAGTTAGTCATCAGTTAACATACAAACTTCCAAACAAAGTGGTTTGCAATTTACACATCATGTTTAAAATGAATCGATTTGAATGAAATGAAACTATTACCGTCCCAGGTTGAAAAGAATGGTCCGCGCGGGGAATGCATTCCCCGTGCAATCTTCCTTGGAAGAAATTTCCTGTTCCGCGCATTCTGACTAGAAATAGCTGAAATATGCAATGAAATCCTATGAATCTGCA
>JANVCG010021692.1:0-12462 GCA_025505365.1 Haliclystus inabai | reverse complement strand
AAAAAGAAGAGCGGTAAGGAATTGAAAAGGAGTTAGATTCTGTCATAATAAGTTGGAAATTATAGTTTGTCATGTTCTGTTGCAAATATAACAGTGTTTGGTTGTACATTGGGAGTAGTATAGCTCAATGAGGTGATCCCTAAGGTACCTATTGAAAATGACACATGAAGAATTTACATCAAAAACAAAATCAAAATTATTCCATAACATTGGGAATAAATAATCAGGATATTTTTGTTGATTTGTTGTTATAGCGTATGGAACATAAAAAATATTCTGTTTCCTGCAGTAGGAAAAAACTGGTAAGATGAAATAAGAAAACTAGGACAGTTTTTTGTGATGATAGAATGGAGCAAAGTAAATAACTTAAAGATGCATAGGTCATCGAATTTGAGAAGATGCAGTTGCTTAAATATTGGTTCAACATGAGATCAGCGTTTTGCTCCGACAATGCATCTGATACATTGCTTTTGAACATTCTCAACAGCTTTTCGTTTTGAGCTTCGTCCCCATACAATAAGGGCATACTCAATATGAGGTTTCACAAGAGAGTTGTAGATTTGCACTTTGTGATAGACGGACAGAAACTTTCGCATTCTCAAAATAGAATAAATGTGTTTACGGAGTTTGGAGTGAACATAATCAACATGCTGATTCCAGTTAAATTTATCATCAATTAGGACGCCTAAAAATTTAACAAATTTGGAGGGACAATCAGAACCACAACGCTCCAAGGCTCGGTTATCAACCTTGATAGAAAAATATAGTTTTCTATAACTACCAAATACAACATATTTAGATTTAGAAGGATTTAATGTAAGCCTATTGCATATTAACCATTGAGTAACTTTCTTTAATTCAAAATCAACATTCACTTGAAGGCCACATAGAGTGTCATCAGTGAGCTGTAGGGTGGTATCATCAGCAAAGAGGTTGACATAGAACTTGGTAAAGTTTGAGAAATCATTGATGTATATCAGAAACAGGAGAGGACCTAAAATGCTACCTTGTGGGACTCCACAGAAAATCCACTGTTTTGAAGACAAAAAATTATTAAAAGACACAATCTGAGTGCGATTTTGAAGATAGTTTCTTATCCATGTTAAAACAGGATGGGACACTCCATAGTGTGCCAACTTACAAAGTAAAACATCATGCGAAACAGTATCAAATGCTTTTTTTAGATCCAAAAACAAACCAACATGAAACTTTTGAGATGAGTTTAGAAACTGATTGTGTAAGAAATTCAGTATGCAATGGACAGTGCTATGCTTCTTGCGGAAACCAAACTGAGAGGAAGTAAGAAAGTTGGTATCAAAATAAGAATACAGTTGATTATAAACTACTTTTTCTAGTAACTTGGAGAACGTAGGAAGAAGTGAAATGGGCCTATAATTTGAAAATTTGTGAGGATTGCCTGACTTGAATAACAGTATAACTTTTGCACATTTAAAATTGCTTGGAATATAACCAGTTCTCAAAGATAAATTGATAAAGTATGTAAATGGAAATACTAAGGCTTCCTTAATTTGCATTAAACAATTGTTTGATATCCCGTCAAAACTAGAATATTTAGAGAACAAAAATTAGGATTAGCGGTATCAACATTTTATCATAAATTTCTACGCATCAGACATTTTTAACCAAGTTTCATGAATGACAGTTGATTATGAAGTGCACTATACTGATTGAAAAAAATTCAAATAATAAGTCACAAATATGTTCACTAATTGGCTAAGAACATGAAGGATAAGAAAAATTATTGTAAAGAAAGGATTTCTACATATTGGTTGAAATACACTCATTGTTACTATATTACTTGAAACAGAACATTTTCACTCAAACACTAGAGAAAGTAAGTATTTTATCGTCATTGTCATAGATAAAAAGAGACTTGAAGAATGAACGCAATATATCTCCTCATTTAGTTAATCAAAACAGCTGCAAAATGCAAATAAGAGATAGGCAATATATGAAATATAAAGTTTTTAAAAGCATACCAAGAGGTAGTCGGAGTTCAAGGTCTATTGTTTTTTTTTAAAACAAAAGGGTATTTGCGAATTCCGAAATGATGAAAAGTACAGATCAAAAGTGAGAACGCCAAACCAAAATAATGAAAATAATTTGGGTATATGAAATATAGATTGACGCTGATTTGATCTCTGACCTAGAATATGTGTTCTGCACATTATATACTGTGCTAAAGACAAGTAAAATCGAAACTCCAATAATCATATCTGATTTCAGGTTGAATTCTAGTTTGTAGATCTGATTGAACTGGCAATATTTCTTCAGGATCAAATCTGATTTTAAGAATATTGAGACATTATTCAACTTTTTAGCTGCTATTGACTGAATTCATATCCTGATTTTGCATGAAAATAAACACCTCAAGAATTAGTATGGGACTTATAAATATATCAAACCAAACTTTTTAAAGCCAATTTGAAAGATTTGGGTTTTCATCTGATTAAAAAAATAAAAAACGATTAGGTCAAATTGACTGATAAACTCCAAATTCAGATAGGATTTGGATTACAGAGCATCCCTACCTGTGGAAAGTTTTTGAGAAATACCATCCGACACACACACCTACTTGTGAATGCTTCCTCTAATTGCGACAGAATTTCTGTATGACTACTGCTCAGGTTCTCTTGGCATCCATACATGGCAGTCAGCCAGTATGCATAGTACGGCAAAGCCGCCCCCGAGATAATATTTTGAATCTCACTCACTAGCCACCCGCCAAAATTTTTCCCGGACACACTCACAGTATAGGTTTTGCTACGATTTTGCAAGGTTTTACTACCTATTTTTGCTCAAAAAGCAATTTTTCACCCACGGAAAATGCAAAACTTCGTTAAACCACCTGCGAACGCAGGCGGATTTTCCGTGGGCGCGCCTGATATCTCGTCAAAAAGCGCCATAGAATGCAAACTGGGCAGTCAGCCTGTCTGCCGCCAGAAGCAGTTCAATTTGAATTCAATTGCACAAGTTATGCCTCGTGGACAATTGAGAGTGTTTTTATTTTCAACTGGAAAATTCTAATTATTACGAAATTGTTTCAATGTTAACCTCGAACTCGAAGGTCTAAAACCGTAACGAGATACAGTGAGGTTCAAATATATCAAAGTCTAATGAAAAATTGATTATAAAAAGTTTATTTATACGATTCGATGTTGAAAAAGTCAATACGTAGCCAGCAGCTGCCTTTAACACCAGATAGAAACGAGAGAAATGAATCAAAGATTGACAACCAAAAACAAAATTAAGCAAGGATTTGAAATTTTGCTAACAATAAGGATGAAAAGCCAATTCGACCAGTGCATCAAGAAATCAACGATTGATGTTTAGGTTACAATGATATGAAATTGTGATAATTTAAGGTTAATTGGAAACAAACCTTAGCACCTTCTTCGGATTTGATCTGTTCTTTACCCTTCCATCTTTCGACTAGAGGTTGGATGAATTTGTGCCACAAGAACAAGAAGAGTGGCACAATCAAACACGTTACTCATACCATATTTCTAAGTTTCTGAATTCACAAGAAAAAATTTCAGTGTTTGAAGTCCAATGATTTACGGCAAAGAAGAACGTAAGTTCTAGAATCTATCTAGACCATCAATCTTTCATGTAAAAATTCAAGATGGCTTCTCAATGTACCAAAGCAGCCTCGTATTAGTGAAAATATCAGATACAAATAGAGATGATGTAATGTGAATGCCACAAAATTGTTTATCTTAATGACGTCAGAAGACCATAACAAATCCGTGACATCTGCAGACTGGTTGGTGGTGAAATGTTTCTCTCACAGAGCTAAGAATTACATCACTTTATTGTCAGATTTGATTTACTAGGACTAATTCGAGCGTAATCAGAAAATTGAGGGAAACTGTCGTCCTTAAAGCTAAAGTGATTTGTTATTAATTTTTATCAACATTTTTTAGCAATTCATCGTCAATCGTTTATATCATCGTGATCATACCTACCACGTTCATCCATCTCGTCTGATTTTATAGGGCCAAATGTATTACTATATCGCAGACAGAAAATAACATCATAAACAAATCTCCTTTCTCTCCCTTTTATTATTCTCCATATATCTCCTCCTAATTTGGGATAATCATTTTCTTTCTAGATTATCATCAGAAATGTAAAATAAATGAAATTTACAAAAAAATCTACATATATTGTATATGTATGTATGTATACATCTGCATATTTACAAAGAACCTCGAAATAACTATATTACATGATCATATTATAAAGTGTGTGATTTTGAATGATTTGATCAACTACATCACAACACCTAAATATGATAGGTTGGCAGTGTCTCTAACAGCATTTGCTGAACAGAAGAAAAGGCATTATAAATTAGTGACGAACCAGCCATCAATTCAACTAAGAGACAGAAATTTAAACCAATAATATATAACAGAACAATCACCAAATATCAACTTTTGATGTAGAGAGCTGCAGCAATTGTCCCTAAGCCAAGTGTTGTTGCAACTATTCCTTGGTACCAAAACTTTTCACTATCTGCTTGAACATCTTTGAATTGCTCTAAAAATCCCGGCTGAAATTGAATGAAAAATATCGTATTAAAGATCCGATAAACACTTCTATAAAAATAGGTTGAAGAACAGGGCCCCTTATCAGCGCAAAGCATGATTCAATAATCAGATTATACAAGGAGTCATTTCCTCGTAAATTTGAATGACTGAATGATAAAAACAAACTCATGCATAACAGCCTTCTCAAATTACAGCCATTCAATACCATGGCCACCCCCACATCATGGAAAACATCACATACTTCAAACCATCTGGCTGGCCAATGACCCTATTTTGAAGCAGTGACATTACGCACGCACAATCGCCTTTATAAGACCCTTCACGTTGTAAGCTGAGAGTGAAAGGATTAACGGACTGAAAAATCCATGACAATAAAGTCTGTTTGAGATAGTATTATAGTAGACTCTGTGATAAATAATTAAAATCGACGTCGTTCAGCTGTTTCGTTGTCATAGTAATTCATTCTACGCACGATCATTTAGCTTCGTAAAATTTAAACAGAGTCAAATTTGAAGCTAGTAAATCCACACGAAGCTTTTTTGGCAAGCCATAGCACTTTCCCACGACCGATTCATGTGGCACCTGCAGAGACGGTTCCAATAGCGACAGTGTTTACGATTGACCAGTAATGCGAACAAGTTACTCATTCAATAAAAAATTTCAATTAATAGCTTACCCAGCCCTTCCCTTTCTCCTTCATCCACAGTGCTTTCCTTCCAACAAATGAGCCAACCCAGTTGATAATTTTATCTACAAACTGATCCATGTTGTTATTTTGACAATGTTGAGCGAGTTTCCCACCGAAAGCGTAAAGGACGACAATTCTTCCCCAATTGCAGTCATCCTTGAAGATTTCGTCGGAAACTTCTGTAAATGTCTTATAAGCTGTATCCGAAGCAACATTGAGTCTATTACACATACTTTTGAATACCATAGCATGCTTTTTTTCAATTTCTGCCGATACTCTAAGCATAGTTTCAGTTTCTTTTCGTATAGGATTCTTCAACTTTCGTCCAACTTTGGTGTAAATGAACTCCTTTGATATGTCCTTCGCTATTTTTGCTTCAGCAGGAGAGCCTTGCTCACCGACAGTGAAGGTTTCCAACTTGCCATGGATAATATCTGACGATGTCATTTTAATTTCTTCGAGATAGAGCTCAATACTTTAGTTACTTTTACTTTTTCACCAATAATGTCGTTCAACTTTTCCACTCGTTCGTTCGCTCGCGTATTTATCTCTTCTCTAGCCAAAATCCCATAAATTTACATTGAGAACTATTCTTTGATCTGATTGGCTAAGATTAGGGTTGACGCCGAAATGTGTCCGCAGTGTAAATTTTGGACATCCCACCTGCGTCAATCTATTGTTGTTACGCATGCGTACTTGCCAGTAGTTTTACGTAGTAGCACGTGGGGAAAATTCTAGTTTTCCAAATTTGGAGTTGATAATCTTCACGTCTTTTCTCGTTGTTTCGCAGACCCAAAAGTGCGATTTGATACCAAACGGGGAGGAATTCAGGCGAAGCTACCAAAGAAAAATGAATGTACGCTTGGAAAATTTACTAGTTTTCAGTAATTCTATCGCTTATTTTTCATTTGTTGGATACAGCAACATTTTGATTTTTGAACTAAACTTGCTTTGATTCGTATGTTTAATTACTTTTTTAATGAAGGTATGAATTTTCTAACCGCAAAATTTCCATCGCATCCATCAAGGTATATTTTTCAATCGATACAAGCGCTAATATTAAAAAAATGGTGCTTGATTGAAATAATTGAATGCATTAAAGCTCCTGAAGATCAAAGTCAACCACGAGCCCTATCAAAACTCAGATCATGTCGATTCTGGTTCTTTCTAGTGTGTGCACGAATACCTCGTGAGCAATCTTCGAAAGCCTCAGAGGAATTCGCGAATGCACGCGCACATACGCGAACTATTATGACATCATTTTGCTAAGTATTCCAAAACCATTTATACATACTGTCAGAACCTTCAAATATCTAGAACAATCGAATGGTGCTATAAATAGAATAAGCTGTCAGTGAGAGAACACCATGCAGTTGCATTGTATCATTGCCCATTTATGTTTTAAACAGGTTTGGAAGTACAATAGATATATTCGCATTGACAAGGGTGACCTTGTTGACCAAATAGAATCTGGAATTTCTTCTTCTCGCCTTATAAAAAGCCCATTGAATTGGTTTAGTGACAAAATCACGTGCAATACAAACGCCATATTGTCATCATTCATTTTATTCACCTATTTGCTGAATGAAATTATAGTAGAATTTGCTTGTTTATATGGTTGGCACATAAAATTGTAAATTTCTACAGCAGCAAGATCATTATGATAGGATGAGTTCAAGAAGTTCAGACAGCGTTGACAATTTCATCCAGTCATATTTTAGGATTGCCAAGTCGAATTCCTAAAATGTGTTTTTCTATCTCAGTTTGTTTCCTTGTGTTTGACCATTTCCTAAACACAGATACATTTTTGTGACGCAAATGGGAAACCAAAGTAAAATATTCACAAAACTAAAACAAATCAGAGGGATAAAAATCTGTTTTTTATTTTTTAAATGCAGAAAGGATTTGCCTCGTCTTCTAGTTGTTACAAGTTTGCTGACAAGTCTCGATAGAATGGAGGAATACGCAAATAAAATCGACAACACTTTTAGAATAAAAATGTTTTCAATCTATTGTAAATTAATTTGACTTTCTTTTTATCTACGGATATACAATAGATTCAATCAAAGAATCTATGAATCCAATTTCATATGAGACAATAATATATACATGTGTATAGTTAGTTACTTATGACACCAAAATAAAGTGTTTTAGAACATACCCAATTCAATAATAAATTGGTTTACAAAATTATATACAAAAAGTATCACTATTTATTAATAGTTCCTTTGCAGAAATTAATAATAGGAATGAATCCAGCGATAAAAATCTCTTATCAAATTTAATGTCAACGTTTCAAACATTGTAATATAGAGGCTGGCATTCGAACAGAGGGATATAATACTGGTTTTTGTGTGAACATCATCTTTCATTCTAGAACATCGGATGTTAACTTGAAATTATAATTCTTATCGCTGGCATCCTTATAGAAAGTTTGATATTATAGCTAATAAAACTAGCTTAAAAATAATTTCTCAGCTTGTTTATAAGAAACAGATTTGAGTTTACTGATGGATCTGATTATTGCCTGCAAAGATAATTTGTAAATGAAACATGATTACTTGAGCTGTACAAAGTATAAAAGGATTGAGATCATTGTATAATTGTCAAAATAAATGCAATGGGCAAATACAGACAGTTAACCTTAACAAATGTTATGTTTGGGAGGGTCCAAGCAATAATGTTACTTAGTTTTTCAATGCGAAAGAATTCCATTAATGTTGTACATAAAACTGGATGGTTGTATACTAGGGAATTCCACAGTAACACCGTTTATTCTTTCAAAATAAAACAGAATTTTAACTTTATTCTTCGGAAATGTTTTACGTTTGACATCACAATCTCTACGTTTCCTGAACTATACAGTTGACAAAAAACTAACAATTCTACAATGAACCGAACTAGGAATGACCTCGCAGGTCCTTACTGGAAACTTACACCTTACATTATTACGACCTCGTACAAGAGTTACACTTCATTTACTGAATATGACTGCCTTTTGGAGTAAGGATATTTCAACAGAATAACCCTGTAGTGGTCCAGTCTGCAATACACTCAAATCGTAAGATTTTTTGGGAAGTTTTGAGAGGTACAATTTACCCATCTTTATGAGAGAGGGTAAACAGAAAGCTCAACTTTGTTATTTTTACTGGCAAGAGTGACAGGAGGCTATACCATATGATGTGTACCATCACAGTATAACACAAATGAAGTAAAATACATTTCGATGTTCAGGCCATAAGACCTAAACTAATAATAGCACGATGAACAGTGTAACCAGGATGTACAATTTGTAAACAAAACTTAGCAAAGTTGAATAGGGAGTGAATATGATGGCAAAAGTGCTTATTATCAGTTGTAACTATAGGAACGCATTAAAGAAATAACCAAGACCCAAGACTGATGCCCGAGACTGATGTACACCTACGTAATATATTACTTTCTGATTTAACACAATGGGTATGTGGATCAATGAACAAACCTCTGGTAATAGCACGTCTGCGACATATGTGACAGGATCCATTTTGTCTTCCTCGGGAAACCATTCGTTGTACCATAACAGCAACAAACTAAAGACCTCCTCTTGCTGTGAATCGATAAAACAATACTCACTGTCATTTCACAGTCACAGAAAACAGTAAGACAGAGGCAAGCAAATATGAGATAGATGGTGGAATAATCAGAATATTGTAATATAGTTTAAAAATAGAAAAGAGAGTAAGCAAAGTCTTGAACCCTGCGCAAGGCGATGGAACATTCCAGATAGATATGTGAAAAACGTTCAGATTTGACTACATTTTGATTCAGGGTTTCAAAAGCAGTTGAAGAATTGATAGATTGTGTAACTATGAAACAGCAATAGAAATATGAACAAAAACCAGAACGTGCTGTTTTTTGGAGATGAAATGTATTTAAACTATTTTTTCAGTAATTGAGTTGTGGAGGTCGGTATAATCGACCAATTAGTTTCTATTGGAATTGCAATGCAAGAAGAGCAGGTTGCAAACACCCAGTATACAATTTGAAATTAAGTTGAAACAAAACATTTACTTACAGCTTTTTCGTCAAGTGGCCCTACACCTGATTGTGCTTTGAGACGACGTTTTTGAGCCTCTGTGCCTTTCTTAAAAGCATCATGTCGTTTAGATTTTGTTAATCCTGTAGCTATAGTGTGCATCAATTTCTGGGAAAAGGCAAAGAAGAAAATAAAACCGATATCTCATTATAACTGTACATGTGTCAGTAGATGATTACTGTTGTATGAATGTTTTTTGAAATTTTTATTTACCTTCATGCCTTTGATAAGCTTAACGTAGGGTTCAACTGTTGAATGTCTTCGTCTAAAAAAGCAGAAAGGAAGTTGAAACAAAGTGGTAAGGAGAGGGAGGAGAATCTGGAGCGAAACGTTCCGAGAGTTAATTGTATAAATAAAGATTTTCACGTTTTTCAATTAAAAAATATTGCATTCTATTCTTTGAAATATTATTTAAAGTTTTATAAATGGTTTAGCAACAGTTGTCTTGCAAATTAAATTATTTTGGATACGATCGAACTTGCTTAATATCCTCATTTTTAATGTACCACCTAACTCGATTTCACCCATATATCTGATTTATATTTTTCATTCTGCATACAAACTCTCGTATTGTTACCTCGATTAATGTCCCACTTTTATCAAGGAAGTTTGACTGTATTCAATTTATGGATGAAGTAATTGGCAAAATTGTGCAAAAAAATCTTATAATCATACTTCATAGAGGAAAGAAAATACTATATCAGGAGCTGAATCTGAATACGGGGATTATTGATTCCTCAATATACAACGGTAAAACATGTGTATATAAGCCACCCTATAGAAGGGGCCAACTGCCTATAATGGTCACCTTTTATTATTAGAAATATTGATTTTCATTGAATTAACCTGCGCATGAAGGTCACCTCTCTACAGCGGTCAATGTTTCCTAATCTCATGGCTGGATATGAAAACGTAGTGCAAGAATATATTCTGAATCATGAGGAGCATTGCAAACAAAATTAAGCAGAAATTTGTACACAGAGATGTACATGCTGCTAGATAAACTGTGGGGGTAGGGGACTAGGGGTCTTAATTTGATAGAAGGAGGATACTTCAACGGAGATTGTTTCAATTTTAAGTGATTCAAGAGCAGTGCAAACATGACTCTCATTAGGTGGGAGTGAAAATCCTCAAACTTCAATACCAGTTCTAATTGACATTTGTAATTGAAGAATTATGATAGAGCGAAACCTGTGTATAACGGCCAGCTCTGAGAGGTGGCATTTATATTCAGGATTGATTCAATAGAAAATACTATTCTAGGCAGTTTCAAAAGTGACCATTATAGACAGGTGGCCGCTTTATAGAGGTGTACAGTGTATTCTCATTGAGTGGTTGTATGCACAATAAAGATGTCTATTGAACATATTGAACTCACCTGTTGCGTGCAGGCAAAAAGGATGTCAAACTTTGTTCTTGATTTGAGGAATCACCGTTTTCTTTTCCATTACATTCATTTGTTTCAATGGGTTGATAACTTTCATCTGCCAATGCACTACATGTACAATCAAATTGACCACAGCACCGACAGCACGTTTCAAGAACATTAATATTTTCATCCTTCACAAATGAATCTAGAAAATGTTGAATGCGCATGACAATGGTTAACAAAGACACGTGTTGACATTTCTAAGGTAAGACACAAGACATAACATACAACAGAAGCATAGGCCTAGTGTTTGTCAAGGGTACAGGAAATTGATAGTACAGGTTCCTCTTCTGATTTATGTTCTCATCACCATACAACATTTGAATATCATACAGACAATCAAGAGTCCAGCTCAACTAGCACCTAATTGATCACGTACACGCTTTATCTATATCTGTTACCGAGGGTTGCCATGATTCAGGGAAAATGGAAATGGTGTTGAAACCAGACAGTGTTATCAACTTAAAGGTGAGGTGGTAGTTAAGTTGAAGAATCACAAGATACAGTTAAACATGTTACAACAGTCACATCTGTAACGCAGCGGCCTGTCTATAATGGTCACTTTTGAAATATCCAAAATGGTATTTGCTTTGAAGCAACCCTGTATATAAAGGTCACATTCATATCGTGGTCAATTTATCTGCCTCTCATAGCTGGCCGTTATATACAGGTTTCACTGTAGGATTAACATTTTAGAATATGGCAATTATAATAACAACTGATGTGTATGCTTTTCGTAAGGCTTTGCATCTGACACAGGTTCATCAGAACAGAAGCATACACAAACTTAAGTTTATTACCTTGATCTGTTTGGTTATATTTTTGAGCAGCTCTGGTACTTTGTATCTTGCGCTCCCAAAATGCATCGTCAATTTTATTGAGGGCTGAGAAAAATCAAGAATATAATTCTCAAACATATCAAATTAAAAATCAACTTTTCCAGTGATTCATAGTATTGAAACAAAAGTACACATCGATGTCACAATGATTAATTCAAGCAATCCAAAGTGAAACCAAACTGTAGGACACAAAAAAAATAAAAGCCATGTTGTAGCTGGATAAAACGCATGTTTTATTGCTAGAAGGATACATATCAATATATGAATACATGTTTATTTTAACAATACAAAATGAATCTATTCATGTTGATGTTTTCACAATTTGTTTACAGGATTGCTCCAACTACAGGAATACTAATTGCTTGATTATTCAGGAGTCTCAGGACACACTATTATTTATTCCCATCAGTTTTGAATAGTGCTTAAAAAGATTTGATTTGAGGAACAACAACTGGTACTTATTGAAAAATTACATCTGATATAAAATACGAGGTGAAGAATTAAGAAGCGATGATTACAATTTCAAAACCAAGAAAAAGAACGCACCCAAAGGGAAAAAAGAGAGTGTGTAACACTAAGATAAAAAGGGTAAGATGAAGAAAAGAAAATGAAGAAAAGAACAATAAAAGAATCAAAGAATCACAAACCTCTTCGTCGTAAATAGTCTGATACCAATGATGAAGCAAGTTTGTAATCGCATCTTTTTACATTGTTTAAGGCTTTTTCCTGTTTGTGTAAAGAATAAGATAATACACGTAGAATAACAACAACAACAACAACAACTATAATAATAATAATAATAATAATAATAATAATAATAATAATAATAATAATAATAATAATAATAATAATAATAA
>JANVCG010021581.1:0-12462 GCA_025505365.1 Haliclystus inabai | reverse complement strand
ATTCAATTTTAATGCACAATCGAGGTATTGCATCAGATGCACCAGGTTCACAAATACCGGCAACCAGAGGTCTTCCTTAGCAATAAATGCAGCCAAAATAACAAATTAAATGAAGATGAAATTTAAAAAAAGTAATGGCTGAAATGGTGTTTTCAGCTTTCCAGGAACTCTTACATCAGAAGGTCAACTTCAGTGAAAATCATTCAAGTGTAGTTCAGATTAGTTGAAATATCAAGTACCTTGAAAATGTATGTGTTTGATCCTCTTTCAGCATATTTTAATAAGCACATTTAATTATTAAGATAGATGCAAGTTTCAATTGTTTACTTATCATCAAATCAACTTCAGGTTCTCACTTATTTAGACTCAGGAAAGGTAATCTGTATATATCAGTATCATACCAAGTTGAAATTTGAAAATTCCTATACAAAAGATTTCTGGTTATCACTGACAAACTCTATTCCAGATTTTTGTTGTGGGAGTACTGCTGATCTGATACAAATTGTACCAAAGCAGGCATCTTACTTGCCACTTAAGTTGCCAGAGACAAAGTCACATGGGTATGATATTTTGGAAATCACATTTACGTACCAAAATAATAAAAATTTAACTGAAACTCTATGGCCATCCATCAGAGTCAGTTTAAAGAGTCTAAAATGACCAGCAGCCTTCGTATTGTTTTTGTTGTGAACACATCTGACGTGATAAAGCTCTTTCCCGGAAATGGCATTGTTTAAGATCAGAGAAACAATGGATTCGACGTCACTTCATGAAATCGAGTTTGAAATCTGGCCCCAGATTTCAAACATTTTTGCACAAGGCTGCTGGTCATTTTAGACTCTTTAAGCCAAAAACGAGAAAAATGCAGTGAAACTTTCAAAAACAATATCTGGAATGGAATTTCAGGTGCATTTCCATAGTTTTGAGCAGACCAGAAACAAGGAAATCAGCATTTCAGAGGAACAATGTTTCTTACATAGTCAAAAACAAAAAACACTTTAACATTCGAGATCTATAAATAGAAATGTATTAGACTTAGAAAGACTTACGGAAATTCCGTAAATATTATTTGTAAAACTTATGTACATTATGATAAGGCGTTTATGCTAATAATTGATCAATATAATAATCAATAATTAATAAAACAGATTAAATGAATAATATAAATTACATAAATTTTCTGTTCTTTAGAAGAGCATTGTTGATACAACTAAACATTATTTTTCAGATTATATTACAATGAAAACAATTTGATTATTTACATTATATATTTGAAATTTTAAGATCATTATGAATTTTTTTCAATGGAATTAGAATGAATTATAAAATCTAAAAATTTTCATCTCCTATTTCTATCAAAGTTGATAATGTTTTATTAATTGTTTTATTATAAAAAAAAGAATTATAAATTACCTATAAAATGAATTCAATACTAAGGTACTAGCAACAGTTAAGTTAACCCACACTTTGATTTGTCACATATTTAAAATACAATTTAGCATTTCATACTACATAACTGTATTCACTTACTTTTTGGTTTTGGTCTCAATGTTTGAGATTTATCCCATAGATCATCTTCATTCATATACTCTTCATAATTACCAAAAAAATCTGTTATTTTCTCATTACGATTGAAATCATATAAAGTATTTTTAAATCTTTGTACACTTTCTAGTACATTAAATTGTTGCCAACATTTTACAAAATTTGCTTTCCCATCAGGTAAATCGCTGGGATTTCCCAAGTGTATAAATGTAATATCTTGTAAAATTAGTCCCAGATACGGTATACACGGAGGCTTTGCTTCTGATAATGCCAGACGATAATTCTTAAACCCTGATGCACTGTCAATAAGTTGACTATGTTCTTCCAAATGGTCAGTAAGTTGTCTCGGCCATTCTAAACGACGAATTGGACTCGAGTCAAGTGCTGACAAAAGTGCTAGATAAGAGCTAAAATTGTTCAATTTCAAACAATGTCTCATGATTTTTAATAATTTCTTATATAATCTTTCACGTTCTTGTTGCCTTGGTTCGGTTAGGACAAGTGTTCTACACCAAAATGACATACTATTAAAATGTTCAATGAACTCCGCAAGATTGGGACTAATTATCTCACTCTGTTCCTTACCCCAAGCTAATATTTCAGGTAATTCTATTTTCACAAAATAATCAGCATCAATGAGCGTCATTTGTTGTGCAAGATCTAGACTTTTAAAATCAAAAATCTGTTGCATTGATGGTGGTTTTGATGGTTGAACAGGCAATGTAACTAATTTTGATTGAAGTTTTAAGCAATAATTCACAATTTTATCTCGCAGTGATTTTGCATGTCGTAACTCACCAAGATTGAGAAGACGGTGTACCTCAGCTCGCAGCTGATCAAATAGAGATTTATCTAATTCTTCGTACAGGGCATCTATCACAGCTATGAGTAACAGCAATGCACCTTCGCTAATATGTAAGCTGCCTTTACCTCGAAATCTGTTTGCTCGATACAGAAGCTTGCAGATAAGTTGTTGCGGGGGCACAAAAGTCCTATATGTTGTCACAAAAGCATTATAGAAGACATCGTTTGATTCTCTACTGTCAGACGCATAAACAATTAATGCATCAATAGTACCACCACATATTACAGGTCCTTCTCCGTCGTCTTTGAATACTAAAAGTCTTGAAACATCTAAACAATCAAGGGCAGGAATATTGTCTTCTTCATAAGATGCTGTTGAATCTCGTTCTGAGCGTCGGTTACCTCTTCTCCTCGCAAGTGTGAATGCTCGTCTGTTTGGTTTATCTTTGCCGTAATCACTTTTCTTTTCTGTATAAGATCTACTACGATTAACAGGTTTTCCGCCATATCTTTTAGGTGGTAGCGCAGGTGCTGATTCATCTCCTTCTTTCTGATAGTGCGCCTTGACATGATTTTTGAGTCCTTGAGCATCGGCTGTAATGGGATAATTATCATAAAATGATGTTGGTCGGTCAGATGAAACCTCGGTATTGTATCCACCGACTATCCTACAATAAGCTTTCATCTTTTCTTGTGTGAATTTTGATGTCTTTTTTGGTGGTAATAACATCTGATCTGGATAATCAGGTGTCGTTGGTGAGCTTGGGGATGACGGGAGACTGCGTACACCTAGAAATCCATCACCATCTTCAGAAAATAATGACATTCGACTGGTTGCAAGAGTTTGATAACGTTTATAATAAAGTTGAATTTGATTATAAGTTTCATCACTCATGTCTTCCACTTCTTCTCTTTCGGCATCATCGTCATCAACAGCTCTTGATGGGATAGATGAGTCATTGACAAAAGACGAACGAGTACTCTCATTTGGTGATAAATTAGATCCAAAGGATGAACGGCTACCAGAACTACTTGTTGGTGATATGGGTGCACAAGTGGTTAATAAACCTGGCGTTGCAAGGGGTTTACAATCAGTAGAATTTGGTCTTCCTTTGCTATTTAGTAATGGTGAAGAAGACGATGTGATAATACCAGGATTACTTGAGGCTTTCTTGATATTTTGACCAGGAAAAGGCTGATTACCATAATAAGATCGATTTTCAGAACTAGGCAAAGGTGGTTTCGAAGGAGCATTTGGTTTTTGTACGTCGTCTTGTCCTAAATCAGATGGACCTTCACTAAATACACTAGCAATACCAGAATCACGTAATTTATGCTTGTTAGACTTCCCAGATTTTCCATCAGAGTGATTGTATTCATGATCAAGTGTATCATCAAATGAACTAGACCCTGAACTGGGAGAATTGCAACGTAGAGTTTCAGCGTCCATATTAGTAAAATTTTGAAGTCTTGGAAAAACCAAATCAATGACTTCATTCAATGATTGTAACACCGAATCGACAGCTTTAAAGGCTGGTGCTTTTTCAATCAATGTTGTCGTACAAGAATCAAACAGGACATCGTCTGACAAACGTATAAGATTAGTAACACTTCGATGTAAACTTTCATTACATGATGTTATTGCTCGTTGCGGAAAATCATTGTCCGCTTTAAAACATGGCAAAGCAATATCCTCGATAGCAATCACGCATTCTAATACTACTGTTGCTGTACCGGGTAATTTTTCAACAAAGCCTTTCTCTAAAATAACTTTATAATAATGTAATGCACTTTTAACATCTTTTTCAAGTCTTTTGATTTTTTCTTGCAACGTCTCGTCTTGGTTTCCCACTGAAACACCAGAATTGTTCAGCGACGAAAAACTGTCGTCTGAAGCGTCAGAAGCTAACTTTAAAGGACGTGGAAAAGTTGACTTTTTGATTTTCCTTAATAATCCTTGCATTCTTTTCGTAGCTCTGCTTTCATATGATGAAAAGTCTGCTTGCTTCTTACGATGTCCAAGTGTTGCAGAGCTACGATTTGGAGAAATCGTAGACACGTTTGCCATAGTCTAACAGGCCAATTGCTTCGTAAATTTAATTATAAACGCTCCTTGAAGTTCGTCTCCATGGTGGAATACTTAAGTCAACATGTTAAATTATTCTCAACAATATAAAGAATGAACATATGGAATAAATAAGCCGTAACTTTCGTTTATCTTCGTAAAACTAAATAACAATTCATCGGTTAGACGCTTTGGTTACCAGCAAATTGAGAGGTGATTTGCTTTCTCTTTTCATTCTGAGGTATGAAGTAGCAAAATGAACCAATCAGAGAGATCTTACAGAAACATCAACCAATCAAACGCTATCAAAACCATCAATTGTACGCGTTACTCATTCTCTCCATCTTTGTTATTTTTCAAAAGAAGTAAACAGACTAACAGAGATACAAGAGACAGACCGATGGGGGTGATAAAAGAACTTAAATTGCTCATTGAACTGCTGTGAGACTGCGATACCATGGAATGATAACAGGTTTTGCAGGTTGGGAAAATAGCTTGTGGCTCGATGAATAAATATGTTTTAATTAACCAATTAATGTGACATGTTTCCAATCGGATAATCAAGTAACATTCACTTCTATCGTTTCCAAATTGCTAACACAACAAACAGTTGGCAATTCCCATACTTTGATTTCTCTTTCGCAATGCTTAGTATCAATGTAAAAAAAGACGCGGTATCATCAAAAGCAGTTCAATCAAGTACATGCATCATCGTGTTTAAAAACCATTGGGAAATTTGAACACATTTAACTGGTGGTTTTGCGATTGTGATTTACCATTTTACCCAGGTACGACACAAAGTGACACAAGTAGCAGTAGTTGTAATGATGGAAGCAGCATGAACAAAAGTATGGGATAAATTACCAAAGTGAAATTCTTTGATTCGTAATGAGAGCAAGCAAAGATTTAATTATGAGATTTAATATTGCTACATGTAGTCAGAATTTAGCTTTTGATGTCAGCGATGGGGACAAACAGGGAAAGGACTGGGCTGGGACGGCGGGGCATGGGGCACAGGGAGATCCTTATCACTGAAGATGCAAAGTAATATTATTTTCTTGAATGTTGTGAAACAAGTTGACTGGTTTGTTTACAGGATTACAGGGATAAATACGCAATAATTGATTATCTACTAAAATGTCGATTTGATTCATGGGTGCACCTAGATGGAAAATGGAATCCATAAGCACGGTGCAGGTAGGAGAAGCGAGTACTAATTATATGGATTCCATCTCAAAAGCCGATTCCACATAAACACGTAAATCTCTGAGCACCATACATAATTACGAATGTTTTCCGTCAATGACATTCAGTTTTATTATTTTGAACTACTTTTCATTGCTACCGAGTTTTATGATAAATTTTGAACATTTGCTGAATATAAGAGACATAATACGAACCCAGGGTTTAAATTAATTACTGTACGTTAATGAAAAAGTATACTTGTGCAATATGACAAAGTGGCGGATAATTTCAATACAGATATTGGATCTCAGATAAGAAATTGCGTCATTATTAACTTCTTTCTTGCTGTTCTCTAGTTTCAAACTTCGATTAACAATTTATGATCGGTATACCATCTCACAAGAATAAATAATTGTCTTGGTTACTCAAATATTCGTCGCTTCTTAAATAAAAAAATCATTACACCATTTGAATACTAAATTGGAAAATTTCGGAGAAAATTTTCATGACAAAATTCGTTAATAATTGAATGAACTTCTTATGTAAAAAAATGGGTGAATTTGTTTTTTTTAGATAGGTTTCTAATCACCTAAAAACGCAAACTAAATTTCAATCAAAGAAGTTAATACTTTGTCCATTTAACAATTATATCCAACGCAATATAAAATAAAATTCTATTTGGTAGTCTTTTTAACGGGTCTTTTGAACATGTATATCACTAAGATTGTTTGAATCTCTTAAGTGTCAACGTATTCAATATATCATGCCAAGAAGTAGAGGGAATTGAGTAACCTGTAAGAGAACTAACTAACTATTCAAAGGTACCTAGCCAATTCCAACTGGAAATTGTATCTAAAAAATTGACTTATGAAGCCCAATATTAAGGAATTCAATCGAAAAATATTGTATGGTGACAAAAGGGGTGGCACTTGGTTTAGTAAGAATTATGTCATACAGTGCCTCTCTTAGCTGGCCGTTATATACAGGTTTCACTGTATTTGATGGTTTGTATTAATCATTTATGATCTGAAATAAAATAGGAATTATATACTATAGGCATTTAGTTCAATCTATTAAAACAAGTGAGGTTTTCGCTAAATAAGAATTCACATTCATTTTTATAAAATTACTAGTTTGCAATGACTGAAGGCACCCTTCTATGGAGCTCACATCTTGTTTATGAGGAAAACTTTATTTATCCGGATTTTAGTATTGTGTTGGGCAATTATATATAGCTGCATAATCAAGTCAACGGCAGTTAGTTAAAGTTATGCTCAACTCTGGAGTTGAACTAATACAGAGGTGACAATTAAAATAATAATAATAATCATGGTAACAATATATGATATAGTGATAATAATATTTTTGATAAAAATAATACGGATAACAAAGATTACAGAATGCTGAGTTTTTGAAAATTCTTATCATGCATGCGACCAAAAATACAGTCTTCAAAAGGTGGTTAGACGAAATCATGGACGAAATGTACGCTATGCATAGATTTGTGAGCCGGGGACTGGGGTAAGTAGTTACATAGAGCCGTGGTAAGTAGTTGAATCATTTCTGAGGGCATCAATCATACATGTTTGTAATATGCGTATGCAATTTTAGAGTATCAAATGAAAAGTATAAAAATTAAATTTGACCCACTGCTACTATGAATTTTATAGGCTTTTTTGCTCTGAAGCACCAAAATTCAGCTGGAGCTGTACCCGGTTGGTATATATCTGAATTAAAAATGGCATGAAATTTTGACTATTCCAGTGACAGCAAGCAAGTGAGTTAATTCAAATATAAATTTGGCAACTAACATTGTAACTGTCTTAAATATAGGTTTCATGATATATGATGGAAGTTAACTGAACGGGTATCAATGTCGAAACTATAGATGATTTGTTCAGTTCTATATATGCAGAAAATCTCATGCTATAGGAAGGTCTTGGTATAATGAAGTTACAGAAAATGGAATATGATGAATGATAATTTGTTTCATCATACTTTACTACAAAGTGATTTATGCAAAGGGAGAGGGTGCGGGTAAAATGGGGGGTAAAACCACCACATGCATGGGGTAACGTCAATGCTTTCAAGAGGTCATGTGACCTCAGAATTTGCATTTATTTCAAAATTGGAGACGTATGATTCAATAGTCTGGAATTAATAACAATTTTTATGCATTAATTTCGAAGATATGATTCAATGATTGATAAATGGATTTAACTACCAAGTTTTACAGTGAAGAAGTTTAAATTAAAAAGAGATTGGATATTGCTAATGTAATTGGAATTTGCCTCTGGCTATATCACTTCCTGTAAAAGAAATGATGTGTATCACATGAATGTAAATATCCTCTTTCATTTCGTACCATAGACATGTATGACGTATTTGTAACACTGGTCTGTGGCCATCGTCAACTGAATTACTTTGACTTATAACTCTTACTGCCAACCCGTCAGTGAGACAATGTATTGAATACATACTACAACACAACACACATGCAACACACTTATCGTCCATCAAATACATATCTATTAGCTATATAAAGACAATGGTAGTCCATGAAATGCTTCATTTGAATTAACTCGATGTTGCATATTTTATTTTTGTATCTCACCGTGATCTATGAAGGAGCCATCAAGTGCTAGCAATGAGTGTGACCTGCGTTATTTTGTCCATCTGAACTTAGTATATCTGTCTGTATAGGGGAAGGAACTGTATAAAACACTTCAAGGGATTTTCAAGAAGGGTTATTAAAAGCGAATTTGAATATTTTTCAACTAACTTTGCTCTCGATGTTTCTTTTACTTTTTCTTTATCCATAACAAGTAGCTCCTCTCCATTTTCTGCATATGAAGGTTAAATTTAAATGTCATAGCTGTATCTCAAAAGCATCTTTGGATTTCATCTGGGAATGGTTTGATTTAAAAATCTTGTAATTCATTTTCCAAGTTTATTTATACACATTATCATCTGATTTTCGTTTCATAAATTTTGACGTACTTTAATCAAGTATGTCATCACCGGGGAAATCACAGAATTTGCAACATGTCTGTATAAATTGCATAACAAGAAGTATATTGGGGCTATAATGCTTCTGTTCAATATATCCTTGTCTTTTGGCCTGGATTACAATCACGTACGCAAGTAATAAGCAATCAGTAAAACATATTTTCACTTTTATGCTACTCTTGGAAATTGTAGCCAAACATTTTCACGTCATGATTTGGAGTATTGCTCTCTCTTCCGCTGAAACGGTAGGGCCTGTAGTGTATGAGCATTGATAAAGTTTTTACCGTGTACGACTATATAACGTATAGTGGTCTTGCTCTGTAATGCCTCCATAAGACTTATAATTGATATATTTTGCTTTCAACAGTTGAATAATCACTCAATCATAACAGTAACTGTGCCTCCTCCCTTATATGTCAATAATATAATTTTTATTTCGAAAGCAGGCTGGTAGGGAGATATCGCTCTTTGAATAAGGCTTTAACACTGTTTTTGCGATAAATGCAAAGCAAGCTGCAAATCTCATTCTCGAAGGTCTGAGAAAAAACATGAATCCAAATTCGGCAACTAAATATACGGGCACCGTTTCAAGATTATTGATAATGCCATCAGCAGTCCAAATGTGCCTCTGGCTACCAGCTGGTTTGTCTCTGAATGATTGCAAGCGAAAGCTAAATATTTGAAAACTATCTAGATCGATGGTATTGCGTGATAATTATAATAGCGATTCAGCTCTTTTCTTTCACAACGTCATAATTTCGTCACGTGCAATACTTGAATTTGAATAATGCCATGTTCTCACTCCAACACAACTGACGTCACAATGGAATCTTAACCCTGCATTCTGTAGATCGTTCCAAATCAAATCCAAGCAATGGAGTCGTCTACGTTGTCGTCAGAACCTTCATCTGGTCCCAGCGATGGCTGCTTATCATTAGCAAGCGAACCTATTCCACGCAATGTAGATGTCAGAAAGAAAAGAAAAACAAGACAGAGAATTCACTTACGTAAACATCATAAAGAGATGCCATCTAGCAATGTCGAAGGTATTGCACCCAAAAGTGGGAATAGATGTTATGATGATAAAATCAATATTACTGAATCAAGAGTTCAGGCTTCCGTGCGAGTTAACCGAGAAGAACGTAAGCGTCTAGTTTTCAATTTGCTCAGCCATCAAGGTTTGAATCTTCGTGCAAAGAATTCAGATGAAAGAGATGGGGATCATTGTAAACCCGAGGATGTTACTGTACGTGATGGTTTGATTTGTGATTTATTGAAACGGTTACACATAGAAAGAACGAAGACAAATGAAATGAAAATGAAGGTAATACAGACGGAAAGAGAATTAGAGTTGCTTAAATCAGTTATCAGTAAGAAATTAGTGTCCAGCGTGAGTGAGACTGGGGATGGGATTGGTAGAGAAAATAATGATACGTATGTTCAACCTAATTATGATATTGACTACGTGAAATCTGAAGAATGCGGCGCTGATAAGCCTAAAACTAGCCATTGTATTGTTGATGAGAGCCAGATGGAATCTGATGTGCAAATTCACAAACAATTGGAGATTGAAGATTCTCTTGAATGTGTTTCTAATTCTTATATTCAAAATGGAAAAGAAAGTGATCATAAAGCTGAGGTAGAAATCTCTGGCGAAGACAACACATCTTACCATAATAGGTATGAAAAAATTTCCTTTCTTCCATATTTCTCCGTTTATTGTACAACAATCAGCATGTAAGACTTCAGAATGATTAATTGTGGATTGTTAATGAAGCGTTGACCATCGAAAAATTCTAAGCTAGAAATTATGGTTCTCAAAGTGGCAATGATTTTCTTAGTATAAGAAGAGTTACACTTCAATGAAAAACAAAAAAATACTAGACCATTTAAAATGAAAATTGTTTGTAAAAAAGCACAAGAGAATGTTTGTAGTAAAAATAGGGATTCCATGTGTGAACAGTTAAAGTCTATTTCTTTCTACCACTTTTCGCTAAACATCAGCATAATTACGTGGCTTCGTATATTAGAAGTCAAGAAAAGCGCGTCTAAAATGTTTTCCACTTTTATACATAGCAGTATTGACAATACTAATACAAGCTGCACAGTTGTAACCTCTACAAGTGCGCCCGAAAAGTTGAATATCCCAGCTTATGGCTGTGCTTGCTTCAAACCAGAACGTATATACACCCTGTACATACATTTTTATTGTAATATACTTTGGAATTTCTTATCATAGGATTGAAGGGATATGTCCTACTTGCGAAGAGATGGTCATCATTTCTGCTGGACATAAGTCAATATCAAAAGCCTCTCAGATGGATCAGTTTTATAATGAATGGCAAAATCATTTACCCAATGCTAAAGAAGTGCGTTTGAAAGATGGATCAATTCTTATTAAAAGTAAAAAGCGACCTGGTAGATGGGCTTTCAAATTGAATTTGAAAAACCTTTAACTGCATATGTATTACACCCGTAGTCTCACGTATATATGTGAACTATATTCAGTACTTGTGCATATTATGTGTTTGCTATAGTCTTGGTTCACGTTTGCTTCACAATTGATGGATAACAATGATTGAAAAAAGAACTTGATTTAATGGATTTCATCATATAATTGATATATCACTTGAACATCAATCAAGAATTAAATTTTCTGCGTATTTGTTGTGCATCGAATAAAATTTCTTGGACATATAATAGTGAAAATCTGATTAGAAAGATGTTCCAATTGGAAAAATATCCATGTATTTTGATAGAAAAAATAAGCTATTCCAATTATTTAATTTAGATTGTTTTTGGCTTTTACTCTGAAAAGGAAATATTTATAAGCTTTTACGTTCGATGTGACATTTTGCTTTCCTTGGCTTCTATAGCTTTACAATTTTGTTATTCACTTGAATTTCAATTTATTTGCGCAATAAATTTGATACTTTGATATTTAATCCTTAGCGAAAATATTACTCTCACTCACTTCATGTACACCCAGGAATCTTTGTAGAATGATGAGTGCACATAGAAACTCCGATTAAAATAATATTTGTGATGCTTTATTGTGCTCACAACATCCCGCAGGTGAGGATTGTTGAACGAAAAAAGGGCTGCAGTACATGAGAGCTGTCACTGACCAAACTGACTCAATGTCAAAAAAGGCTCAAACGAAATAGGTAGAATGGAAAGATAATAGTTATGTCTAAAATGGTAAGCATAATGTGATATGGAACAGGAATGAAAGTCTACGAAACAAACTGCAAAGAGATTGAAACATGAGGATACATTTTTAGGAAGAGGCCGAAAAGCATAATACACTATCACTTTAACAACAAACAGTGAATCGTTTTCAATGAAAAATATGAACAAAAATGAATAATTAACTGTTGTAAAACAAATATTGTAAAAAGGGCTGCACCTTGAAAATCTGCTTGGTTATAAATTAGATAACGTTGATGAGATGAAGTTAATGAACAAAATACTAGAGATCAATTTAATTGCACATATGACCAGTTACGAAAAAAGGATTGAGGAAGCAGCATATAATGAAAGAATAAAGAGAAAGGGATTAAAGATAATGACAAAAGCTTATCTTGTACATCAAACAGAGGCACAATTGCATGTTTAATCGAATAAGAAGAATATACAAAGGGTAGTAGAAGCAGAGCCATCTATTTATAAGAGTTGGGACACACACATTTTCGAACTCACTTGTGGACGCCATTTTCGGGCCAATGAAATGGAGACTGTGAGTTCGAGGCTCAAGAAGCTTGAGTCCCGCGCATGCGTTATGTAATATTTGGCGCGTGGAGCCGTGGAAACGAGAGCCATCTATTCTCTGAGTAGAAGTGGTTCAAAGCTTA
>JANVCG010021470.1:1368-12465 GCA_025505365.1 Haliclystus inabai | reverse complement strand
ATTCCAAAGACAACAGATAAGCCAATATTATTCGGTAAACCAACTTCAAAATTTTTACAAAGATCTGACGTTTCATTGACAGCCATGTTAATATTTGGGATTAAAACACTCGCGGTTGTTGTGTTTGCAGTAATGTTCAAAGTATGGAGTACGATGGAAGTTGTTGATGGACTTTCTGTTGTGTTGTGAAATGGCGTTGTACTATTAACAGCGTAGGTAGCTATTGTAGAGCTGTTAAAATTAACTGAGGAATTTGTCACCGGTGTACTTGTCGTCTGAAATGAAATAATTGACCGCAAATTCACTTCAACAATCATGAAACAATTTTATCAATAAGGTGTTGGAAATAGAAAAGTGTAAAATAGTCAAGGGCCGTCGAAAGGAAGCAAAATATAATTAGACCAATGTTCGAAAAGAAAGCATGAAATTAGCTTTTGGAAAACTACATCAATGCCGCAAAGCAAAACCAAAGCAATCGTGAATTGATCAAAGTACAAAAGGAGCCTTGTTTACAATTTTTGTTTATTTCTATTGTCTGCCGCAGAAAATAAAGTCATGAATTGAAACGATAAAGGGAAACATAGCAAATGTTTTATATTGTGAAAAAGCAGTCTTATCTCATTACCGAGATAGTGAGAGTAATTAAAGAACAAAGATTAGCAATGTCCGCCCTTTTTCGTTTCAAAACTACTGATGTGACTTGACCACGAAACAACAATTGAGAAATTCAATAGACTCACGTCATTTAATATCTACATGGAATTCACACGTTTCTATTATTTAAGACATGAGAAATCAAAAAAGTCTTCAGTTTTTATCATTAAAGTTCTCTCTCTTCACCTTCATACATATTGCAGACATAGGTTTTAAGTTAACTTTTCATGATTTATACAGATTCGTCATTTTCCTTCCTGCTTTCAACATACTGACTTGAGTAACAGTTGTATGTTAACTACAAATGAAGCGTCGGTGCGAAGAAATCTTCCACTAGGAAATAAGTCATTTTGAAGCCCGAAGCTAAAATAATTTTAAAAGGTCTTAATTTAGTTATTCGAATACAAAAAGACATTGAACACATGAAATATTTATTTCGTTGACAGGCTATATTCTCTATTGATATGATAATATTTTTAACCTGCGGACGAATAAATCTTAAATCCGACAGTACAACATAAACAAAACACTTCTACGACTTGTTTAAAGTAAGCAAAATAATTGATTTCGAACTCACCATGATGACCAGACTGTGTCAACTTCAAAATTTGTAACTTTTTCCTTGAAATTTGGCGGAAACTAATGTTCACATATCAGCTACAAACAGCAGGATATCGTAAATGTGAACCAGACAGTACCAACAATTTCTCAGCTTAATAAATCCAAGGATAAGACTAGCTGTTATTTTCCTAGTATGGAAAACAGTTTATCAAAATAGTCAATGTGCCTTCGATGTGATTTCTTAGTCAAAAAGCTTGACGGCAGTGTTGGAGAGACGAAAGCCGTTCGTTGAGAAATTGAATGCAGTGCAACGAATCGAATGACAGTTCAACAAATCTATTGTTGTCTGTCAACGTGATAAACCAATCAAATCTCTCACAGCTGTCAACAAAAATATCACATGCAACGACTTTATCTTCCGTTTTCAAAGCAAGCTGCTAGCGAGATTTCAATTTGTGATTGTTCAAACTATTGTGCATGTTCACGATATTCATGTTTTTACCAATCCTTACAAATAATGTGCATGAAAAAACACCATCTCGAGATTACGCCAAAGTTATTGTTCAAGGAATCACTCCTGCAGCGTCATTCAAAATTCCTTGTCTTCAATGTCACATGTCTGCAACGAAACACTGATGTTCTTGTCTTCATTGTCACGTGTTTATCAAATTGTTGTTGTTGTTCAACTTGTTTTGAAAGTATGGGCATGAAAATCAGATTGATTTCGACAGCAGCACAATGATTAGCAAACAAATAGCAATATTGAAAAAAAAGAAAACCTGTAGAACGTTAACTGTTTGTAGAGCAAGATTACCGTGTCAGATTTATGTCGCGATTATCAAGTGAAGCTGAAAAGCTGGTTCAATGTACGTTGGCAACAGGTCCATTGCTGGTGTTTGATAACGAGAGTTTGAAATAGATTTCAAAATAAGATAGCGAAACATGGGGAAAGAATTCATTGCATCAAATCTAAATTTGGTTATCTATTGTTGATGCTTACTACATTTCAAGTTGTATACACATGAGATACAAGTTATAGCTAATGTTATTTGTTCTGTGGTTAAATATTGATTTTGAAGCTCCATTTACGATGCGTACACGTGAGCTTTGGTGTGTGACACGTAGAAGATGTATGCCATTGAAAGTTGACGCGTTGCCTTCTAATTGGCTGGGTTTGGTAGATGGCTGCTTTTGATTGGTTAATTGTTGTTCATGCTGAGTTGTGATTGGTTAGCTGTAAAACAACAGTGGCAGCATGAAAAACTTTCACCATGCAAACCTTACTTGCAGATTTGTTGTCAAATTGTACTGCGAAGGGAGAAAACTATCGGATTTTCAGATAAAATGAGGACTTTCCCACTCGCGCTTTTCGTATTTTTTATCCTTTGTGGCTCTTGCTTCATTCGAAGTGAAGATGAACTTCCAGTAGATGAAGAGCAAAAAGTAGCACCCGCTGAAGAAGCTCCCCAAGAAAACAATGCAGCAGAAGCCGAAGCTCTTACCCCTGATGCACCAAAGGAGGAAAACGACGTCTTGATATTAACAACTGATAACTTTGATTCTTATGTTAACGATAAATCCATTGTTCTCGTGGAATTTTATGCCCCTTGGTAAGTGACCTGTCTTAATTACCTCCTTTGTCTATCTCATTAAAATATTTTCAACGTTGGGGTCGGGGCATTAATTAGACTAAGCAGTTCACAAGCCCTATAATTTTCTGGGGCAATGATTAGTAACTATTTCAGCCCGTTATTTTAAAGCTTTCTATTTCAAACTTACATTTTACATACTGGAATGCTTTTTTTGTCTAAGTGTGTGAGAGTAGATTGTTTTCTTATGCTGAGGTAATGTTTTCAACCTAGAAATAGGAATGGGTATGACCCCACCAAAGGTCATTCCCAACCTCTAGCATCTGAATTTAATGTTTTGCTTTTCTATTCAAACCGGTAACATATATATGATGTGACTGAAATATGTGGCGCAGTGAAAATTAGATGAGAGTGACTCACAAAGTAGACGAGCTTCTCTTCTAAACCTAAAATGTTAGTTCTATACAACAAACTAATGGCAGAATTACTAAACAAAGTAATAAATGATCTAAAATCGATCAGAATTGCAATGTTTGTGATATTGTGAATTTGTGATCAATCCAATCCTGATTAATCTTGAAAGCATTTTTGATCAGATTCACAAAAATCTATTGCATTTGTTTACAAGAGCATGATACAATGAGCAGAGCTGAAACAAACGAATTCATTGTTTGTACCCTTTTTTCCATTTTATAGTAAATCAAAAAAACTTCAACATTATCTTTAAAATAGACATTGATAACTGTTTGGTTGCTGGAACATCACCGATAGCCAATGTGTTGTATGACCCAGCTATGGTGTCAACCCTAGACCAGTTCTACTTGTCCAACCATTTTGGTAGTAACCAATTGTGGACGCCTTATCTCGCATTTCTAGGAATCTCAGTGTCAAAGTCTCCTTGGCTCAAGTTTAGAAAAACATGTCCATTCTTTTATCCTCTGTCGTTCTGTTGCAAATTCTGATATAATTTTGATTTAAAACAGGTGTGGTCATTGCAAATCTTTGGCACCTGAGTATGAGAAGGCTGCTAAAGTATTGAAAACAACTGACCCTGTTGTGCCTCTTGCAAAGGTAGATGCCACTGTTGAATCAAGCCTTGGTCAAAGATTCGATGTTCAAGGCTACCCTACCCTCAAAATATTCCGCAAAGGTGTTCCATATGATTATGATGGACCAAGAAAAGAGCAAGGTAATAAAATACATGCTTGATCACAAATGATTTAGAAAATAAAAAACAAATGTTTTGTATTAGTAGGCCTAATTTAAATTATCCGTATGATTGATTTTGGATATAATAATGACACCAGATTATGTAGCCCAATATTATTTTGGATGCATACAAATTTTTAGCTATAGGCCTACTGTGATTCAAATGCTTTGTATTATCCAAAATTTGTGCATTATTCAATTTCTTATATGAGGTTTGTGAAACTTTTTTCAACAGGAATTATTGACTACATGAAAGAACAATCTGATCCAAATTGGCAACCACCAAAAGAAGAAGTTATCGTCCTCACGAAAGACAATTTCACTGAGATCACAACAAGAGAAGAGATCATGCTTGTAGAATTCTATGCACCATGGTGTGGACATTGCAAACGTTTAGCTCCAACTTATGAAAAAGCCGCCAAGACCCTCAAAGCTCTAGATCCACCCATTCTGTTGGCTAAAGTAGATGCCACAGTTGATACTGAATTAGCCACTGAATACAAAATTGGTGGTTACCCAACACTCAAATTGTTTCGAAAAGGAAAAGCATATGATTACAAAGGAGAAACATCTAATGAAAATGGTAGGCTATTTTCATTATACACAAATTGTGACTCTCAAATTATTGGATTCCATTTTAAGTACTTAAAACAAAAACTAATATTCACATTTGAAAACGTCCATTGGCTACTTAAGGTGGGCTAAATAAAAAATTTTTTGGTTTGGAGCTCAGTCATATCAAAGTGAGTGAAATTATTTCAAAAAGCTCAACTGGTGTTACGTTCCATCTAAGGCTGTCATCCACAAAGTGTCAGATTCACTTGAGATTTGTAATAACGTTATTTGCATTAAATGAAGCGCCTTCTGAAAATTCCAACATTCACTATTTTGAGAGGCTCTTTTTGTTTTTTCAGTAAATCACTGGTGAGTTGGAGTGATATCCCACACAATTTCTTAATGTTGCAGATATGTCACCAAAATTTCTTATTTTGAAGTTCATATCTTCTTCCCCAATTGTGTAGCCTAATAGCATTTTAGACACCACGCTGTCAATTGATATCTTTATTGAATAAGCCTAGGCCTATGTATGCTATAGCAAAATCATTGGAGTAAAAAGGATTCTTATGTGATTGACTTTTTGACTTGCTGCTACCACTGCATGACAGATTATCTTCATCAACCGGGAACTGAAATACATTTATCTATTTTCAATGAGTGATACATTTAAGCTAAATTTCATCACACTCTCTTTTGCTTCAGCCATTGTTAGCTATATGGAAGATCAATCCGGTCTAAGCTCCAAACTGCATGCAACATACAAAGAAGCCAAAGCATTTTCAACCTCAAGCCGAGAAGACATTGTTATCCTTGGTTTGTTCAAAGATGAAAACGATCCAATGTTCCAAACATACCTTGATGCAAATAATGACATCCGTATTGAATATGAATTTGGACATACATTTGATCAAAAGATTCGCTCATTATTTGGCGTAAAAGAGAGTGCTATTGTTGTAATTCATCCAAAGCATCTCGTTTCTAAATACGAAAAGCCTCATTACACGCTAACAGTAAGAATCATGTTAGGTTTTCCTTTTTGCATTTGATTGGGCAAATCTCTTTGTAATCTTTTTTGAGATATTTTCAGTATTTTCAAAGAGTTGACTTAACTGCAATCATCATGCTCTACATATATTGTTACCAGGGTAATAATATTATCAAAGGAATATTATGTTATCTCATTGTAGTAGTAGCTACTGCAACTTTTCATTAATTTATAGTAATTGGAGAAGTTTGATGAATTGGGTATTAATTAAGTGGTGTAAGAATACTTGGAATGAGTTAGCCTCACTGCCCACTACATTTCATTTCCCAGTTATCCTGAATATTACGTGTGCTGGTGTGTCTATCATATAAGATTACAAATGCTAAATTTGCGGGTATCAACTTTTTCAGAAACAAGATGCAACAGCAGAAGATATGACGAAATTCTACGAAGAGCACAAAGCCCCTCTTGTGGGTCATTTCCAAGGGTCAACAGAAAAACGTTTCTCCAAACGACCATTGCTTCTTGTCTTTTATGATGTCAATTTTGATCATGAATACATGTCTAGTGAGTTATTGTTTCTTAATTCATAATTATTTGATAAATGCATAATTAAATTTAATCAAGTATTGTTTGGCAGCTATTAATTTCTTAATTACAATGAAACCTGTGCATGATGGCCTGCAATGAGATTGGAAATTTCGACCAAATGTTGTAGAATAGAAAGATGACCTTTATTCGCAGACTAAATTTGATAGACATTGACATTTTAAAGCAATACGAATTGACCTTTAAAAGCAGATGACAGTTTTGAAGGTTGACCTTTATAGACAGGTTTCACTGTATTTGGGACCTTTTTATTAATAAATTATTTATAACTGTCAAATGTGAGTACCTGTAAAATACTTTTATTATTGTGAAGCTAATGTAGCAAGTCAAGCTTGCTGAAAAACAATAAGTTTCAAGTTGTTCTTCCAGACTGATCATACACCAAGAAAACCCTACATGTTAACTGGAATCAAAAGGAGACCAGTAATAGTACAATAAGCCAATCTTATATTTTTAGTAATTACATAATGAGAATAATGGTAAACTTATCTTCATAGTAGGCTTGATAGTGGTCAATCTTAATGATCTTTGATTTTATTATTTACACAGTGACCCAATTCTGGAGAAACAAAGTTGTTGAAATTGCCAAAGATTATCCTGATATCCAATTTGCTGTTGCTGATGAAGAGAATTCAAATGCCAAACTCAAAGAACTTGGTTTAGCAGAATCAGGGGAAGATGTCAATGTTGGATTGTACGATAAAGATGGTCGTAAATATGCAATGAATGAAGAATTTAGTGATGATGCAGTTAGAGAATTTATTCAAGCCTTTAAGGATGGTGAGTTTAAAATTGTTACATACTTTTCATTCCCAATTCAAAGATGATTTCATTAATTCAGGAGATGGGTTGTTCAGAATTTAGGGAGCAGGAAACCAAAGCATTGTATTTCAGAAGTGCAGCAATGCAAGTGTATTAACAATAGTTTCGATTCCTCATGGAAGTGCCAGTTTGTCGGAGTTTGAAATGAGTTATTGGCAAAACCTAGTAGCCATAAGAGACTAGCATAAAATTGGAAGACAATGGATTTAAGTTTGTAAAACCAAAATTCAAACATTTGCTTTTTTCAAATATTGCTTGAAAGTGGAAGTAGTGAATGGAACTGAACTTTATACAATATCATGATTTGTATGTTTGTGACAACCTTCTGCATAGAGACTCCCCCTTGCAGGGCCGTTTTCAGGCAGAGGCACAGTATGCACGTGCCTACAGCCGAAGCTCAGATAGGCCCTTTCTCAACAGGAACAAAAAATAGTCAACACATAAAAATTTCCCAAACAATTTAGATTTAGCCTGTGTCCCTTATTAGATCATCTATCCGTTCAAGTGATTTTCATAAAGAGGAATGAAGAATGGCATAATTTTTTTTGCCTTTGGCGACCGACATTGAAAAGCTATAAGTCTATCAACCTTACTACTTTAAGGATCAACGCCTTATGTTTCTGTGATTTTTATTGTCGGAAATATGAAATACTAGCTCAATTTTTTTTATCTTTCATACAAATTATAATTATAAATCGATTTTAAATGGGAGGAAAAGGAATTTGTTGAAAAACTAGGCCCTTGTTACAAAATCTTGAAACATAATTAATGTAAAGTTATTGTTGTTATTTGAAGGTGAGCTTTCTGCCATTGTTAAATCACAACCCAAACCAAAATCAAACAACGGGCCTGTTAAAATTGTTGTTGGTGATACATTTGATTCAATCGTCATGGACAAATCGAAGAATGTCATGTTTGAAATCTATGCTCCATGGTGTGGCCATTGTAAAAGTTTAGAACCAATTTATAAAAAGCTAGGCAAAAAATATGAGAAAAATGATAGCGTTGTTATCTCAAAGATGGATGGTACAGCTAATGATTTACCACTCAATTTCAAAGTAGAAGGATTTCCTACAATTTATTGGGTTCCTGTTGGAAGCAAAAATACTCCTATGAAATACGAAGGAGCGAGAACATTAGAAGGAATGGCGAATTTCATTGATGAGTATTTGAAAACATCCACAGAAGAGAAAACGAAAGATGAACTCTAGGTCATTTTAATTAATTTAAAATTGTTATTATAATTATTATTATTGTTGCATAATTTTTCATATTATTGTGCACATTAGAACTCTTGTTTACATAAAATATAGGATAAAATATGATTTTGCGTCAACTTCTAATCTTTTGAACAGGATTGAATAAATCTACCCTTGCTCCAAAAGGATTAATACAATTTCATCTATTTTCTAACTGAGCCCCTCCCTGGTGAGATATCGCAGTTAGCTATCAAGTCGATTGATAACTTCTCATTACATTACATTTTTCAAATTATTATCAATTGCGTATAAATTATCATCAACAAGATAATCTGACACATTTTTAGGAAAAATTATTACAGCATAACCCTAAGCACTTTTTCAATTGCCAAAAGAACATCGATTCGGTAGACTCAAATCTATAAAGGCTACGTTTATATAAGTAGATGTCGGGAAATTGTAGATCAATTGTGTACAAAGCTTCTTAAATCTTTTAACCTAAATTCCCGCACAAACACGTCCGTTTTTCCGCGATCCCCGAACGTGTTAAACAGTCTCTAAAATTTCCTAGATAAAATCATTTCCAGACGAATCGGATACGAAGGCTAAGAATTATTATTCGGGTGAATTAATTCTCGATTCACGTCGTCAAACTTTGATGAGATACCTCCAAATTCTGCAGATGCTACTTACCAAACCTTTACAATGGAAAGCTCTAAAAATTGAATTCATCTCCTAAATGTAGCGTTACATTTATCAAGAACAACCACAAGTCCCAACTACTAAGTTATCAATGATTTTCTGTTTGACTACAAAGGAATCATAATAAATAAGTTTAATAGGTGCAAATGATGACGGGATGCAACAAGATGGACCATACTCTGTACTATCCCACATCCTTAAGCTACGCATGATTCGTGAGTGGATATTTGCTGGTTGGTATGAGCTAAAACTACATTTTCCATGGCAATAACCGATATCTATTTCAAGAGGTGCCAGTATCCACCAATCCCAGCCAAAATCTCTAAATGCAATCTTTTTGGTTTGTTTACAACATAATCTAGTATTTCGACCACAGTCGATTGCTTGCCTACGCACGCGTCCTGCATCATGTGTTAATCCTCTATATTCAACTAATAATGACGCATCGTATGTTGTTATAATTGTACCGTTCTTCATTTGGCAACTAGGGCAGTGTATTTCTGCAATTAATTGCTCTGATAAACGTCTTTTACGGCCGAACCATCTTCGCATGATTTGTTTTAAATCCACACTTAACCAATGATTACCCACTTGATTTGGCATGATCAATTTAAATCGTTTCAGTATATGTCCTGCGGGTTGTTTGATCTTTACAGTCATGTTATAAAAACCATTATTAGAGGATTGATTTGAATAAGTTTGGATTCTAATGACAGTCTTGGTGAAAAGGCATTTGGGACACTGGGGCAGGTTGAACTTGAATCGAACATTTCCGCGAACTAGATCAACTCCTAGAACAGAAAATTGAATAGGATATCATATGATATTGAACAATATGTAAAGCGCGTCCTCTGATCATCCCATCAATTTCCCCTCCTGCAAATCTTACCTTAAAAAATGAAATTTTGTTTTAAATTTTGGACAGATTGGTGTATTGTTATCAATTTCTTCTTATAGCTCTCAAGTCGTAGGTGAGTCTTAGACACTAAGTGGAGCCTGCGGATTTTCGATGTTATTTTCATAACGACTTTCAATGGGAGATGGACAACTATTACCTCCATCATTTTTTGCTAAATAAATTTCAGTATTATTTTGAGAAACTTTCGCTTCGATATCAGATGGTGTCAAATGGATTCTGGCGACTCTGCATCAGAGATATTTAAGTAATAATCTCTTAATTGGTTTTACAAACCAAATAATGTCAAAGTTCAAAATCCAAAAGCGTCAAAGTTTTTAGAATAACTTAGAAACATTTCCTTTCAGACTATACTGCAGTTTCGTTATCAAACGGCAACACTGTCTTCCCTCAAACACTGTTGCAGACAAAATAATATTTTGAAATTTGGTTCGAGTGTTACAAAGTTGTCTGACCTTTGAGCTCTGAGCTTTGTGATCTGACAAGCTTTGTCTAGTTAAACACTATTTTAGTAGCCATCAGATATCTCTGTTGCGTAGCTCATTTTTATAGATCTGCCGTCGAATGATAAGTGACTCTAAATTTTGATAAAAGATATATTTATGGCTGGAAATGAAAATACAACGTCTCTCAAACTTTTTGAAATCATTGCGTGGTAGTTGCGTGGCCCCCTTCCTGCGCAAGTGGTACAATTGTAGGGCCTTGTAGATGTC
Source organism: Haliclystus inabai (assembly GCA_025505365.1). Taxonomy (NCBI): domain Eukaryota; kingdom Metazoa; phylum Cnidaria; class Staurozoa; order Stauromedusae; family Haliclystidae; genus Haliclystus; species Haliclystus inabai. Next base: position 1,948 of record JANVCG010021470.1, on the reverse strand, counting down.
AGTTGATATTTGGCTACAGTAGCTAAATGTCTATACATGCCGTACAATCGACGCTTTAATTTTATAAACTTGAGTTATATGACATACATTAGTATTAGCATATTTGATTTGATGGATTTGTTAGCTGTAAACTTGTGCAAAACTGAAATTGAATTTTCCAATACTTCATACCAAGGAATTCCAATGCAACACGAGCTTCAATAAATTCCTGGGTATTCTAAGATAACTCGGAAGTAGGTTAAATAAGGTGTTTGATACCCATTAAAAAATCTGATCTTGTCAAACAATGAAAAATTGGCACAAGTCCTAAGTAGATGGAGCTTTGACGTCAACTGTTCCAAATAAATTTTTACAATAATTCTTAGTTGCCAAAATGGAGACCTCAAATCTGTTAAACAATATTAAAAATTTTCTGACAGTCGATTCTTAGCAACACCTTGAAAATTGATAGGAGGAATCAAGGAAGGAATATTCAAATAGCAAACTGCAGTATACAACTGCATGTAGGGTGTCATCTTATGCTCGCTTAACCTATTGCATTTCAAGCTATCTGTATTTCTGTTGGAAAGGATAGGATAAT
>JANVCG010021361.1:0-12477 GCA_025505365.1 Haliclystus inabai | reverse complement strand
AAATCAGGAAATAAACACCTTGTTTTTGAATAATTCATTTTAGAAAAGCGTTGATGCACGGCTTTAGCGTGCTTCATTGCATTGAAGTTGGGAGACACTCGGGAAGCTAGAAAGAACTCGCCTGCGGCTCGTTTTTTCATTACGCTTCACTCATGTCTCCCAACATCACTCCTGCAGGTAAAACTCGATGAAGCACGCCAAACCGTGCATCAACCCTTTATTCTCAAGCCACCACATTTGGAGATAAAATCCATGCCACGAATACCGTCAATACCATGTAATAATCTATCCACTATTAAACAATTTAAACGTAATATGTTACTATCAATACATATGTCAACCAAAGACTCACCAACACTAGAAACTCTTGTACCATTCATCATCCTAATTTGAATTTGTCTGCAAGCATTGTTTGTTTTCTTTGCAATGGATGGAGCGAATACTGCAACAAGGTAAATGCAATTTTAGGCAATTCTTTATTCTAAATTATGCATTATGAAATCCATTTTAGAATGAAGCAAAGCAACACTTTTAAAATATTATGCCTTTAATCAGCTTTGCGAAGAAACAATTGCATAAATTTGCATTTACCTTGTTGCACTCGTTCCACTCATGGCGTAAAAAACAAACAATACTTTCAGATAAATTCAAGGGCCATGGACTTTACAATTCTTGAAAAATTCCAAGCATAAGTTTTAAAATATTCTGCTTTTAACTAGTATGCAATTATTTTTGCGTAAATCCGACTTGAAGTAAGCAGAATCGACATCGACAGTTTAAAAATACAAAATTAACAGGGTTTACACCGGCGAAGAATGGAAGTTTCGACAAAAAGAGGGGAGTGACGTCACAACCGCGAAAACGTGAAACTCACCGTTTGCGGAGTCATGGCGAATGGATGAAAATTTCCAAGATAAAAACAGCAATAACTCACCCATTTCCTTATCGATTTAAAAAAAACTTGGGATACGTCTTTACCTAGCCTTGTTCTTCATTTTAAAGCTGTTTGAAAGGGGTCAAAAATCCAAGTGTACCTCCCTATTAACCACGCCTATTTGTCGAGAAGGAGAATTTCTCTGACCGTAATTTCCGTTAATATTGTGTCTACGTCTGTTTGCCACTTTACGTGGAAAATTATTTGCCAAATATCCTACCAAATTACAATAATAGCATGTTCTCGTTTCTTTGACTTTAACAGCTGGTTATACAATCACTGGTTCTTCTTCTCTCTGCACTTCTATTAAGACTCTCCCCTCAGCAACTAACAAAGAATCTGTTCAATTACCATTGATCGCAGTTGAACATTACTATTTTGCAGCAAGCCACATACGAACGGAACAGCAGGAGCAGTTATTTCTGCCAGAAAACACAGTTTATTTATCTCCACAAAATAAGCGTCTACATTTCTCTCCTCTTCGATAAATTTGCTCTTTCAACCGATCATTCGCAGCAAACTTTGACAATGAGAAAGCGTCCAATGAATAATTTTTAATACCTAATCAATAGCGTACTTTTGACTTCTCTCGGAAGTTTGTTAAAAACCATAAACGCCGATCTACGGACTAATAACGGTACACTCGCGATCATTTGCACCTCAGAAAATCCTTTCAACTTAGCAAATGCTATAAATCTCTCCCATCTATAATTTTTACTTGGTTTGCCATTTCGGTCAGTTACCTTGTAGAAGAATACCAATTTAATTTTAGAAATTCGAGTAAAACAAAACAAACTTTAAGTCAACAATAATATACCTCCAATTTTAAACACTTTTATTCAAAGTATCAAAACCACGATCAAACCATAAAATTATGAATAAATTCAAAATAACTAAACTATTCAAACATCGTCAATAATCCTAAAACACACGCAAAATAAAACGGAACTAACGCACCAATCACAATAACGATATATGGACAACGTAAGTATTACATCAATTACACATATTACACAATTGTAAGTACTTAACTATGATCGATTGTGGGCCATCCAGATTTGCTATTGGCGTCAAATTTGCGATGAAGGAGATGCACAAGTATTAGCGCAACTAAGATCTATTTTTTCAGAGAGAGGTGCCCCAAACGGAATTCTACTTGAGCTTTTACATTTATTTTTAATAATTTTTTGAAACTTGATTTTCGTCCGTAGCAGGTCCGTAGATTTATTGCTCAAATCGCGTCACGTGGTTATAATGTGATCATATTTTGCCATTGTCTTTCACATTTGGATTGTCTTGTAGGCTTCCGGGTGTTTGGACGCGAGATGCAATATTCTCCTTGCCTGTCCATTCTCACTCCTGCCTGCACTTATTGTTTACATTTCCTAACTTGGAAATTTGTTAGCATCGAAAACAATTTCCCTCAGCGGGAGTCGAAACGCCAGCGGTAAACCATGAGTTCATACAATAATGGTCGTTATACTTTTAAATCGGGAACTACGACAATCTTACTTACTGCTATAGTTAAGAGTTATGAGGAATAATTCACAACCTTGTGAAATTTTGCTTAGAATGTCTTGCCTGTCCACTCAATTTTGACTCAACTCACTAGATGTTTAAGGATAGATTGGGGCAAGAGGCATTGAATTAGTAATTTCAGTTTATAGTTTTGTGTTAAATTTAATTTATGTACCTTGTACAACAAAAGACTCTTCAAATTGTGGTTTGCTATTTCCATTTGAAAATACTTACTAGCAGCGGGTTGAAATATTTTTATTTATTCTCTGCCTGCGCTCCTATGTTTTCATATTTGGGGTGTGGCCCAATAAAATCTGGTGATGGGCGGGGTCCCTAGCTCAAATTGGCGTGGTCACCTAAAATATTAAAAAAAATTGCCTCCCAAGTATACAGTCCTGCCCTTTTTGTGACACGTTGCCATTTCATCTTTCAAAACATATTTGTCTCTGCATGCATCAATTCGAAACATTCGAAAATACTTGCCAGCCGCCGTTGAGACATTTACTTATCCTCCCATTTTCACTATTGTTCACGAAATACAACTCCTACTATGCTAGATTATCAAACATTCACTGATCTTTTATGTATTTGCTTAAATCCTTCAAAATGGTAATCTGCGCTAATCACTGACTCACGGTACTACAACGAGAATGAATATAATTTATAAATTAAACTAGGATTACGCCCCGAAGGTGGCGTTTAATTGTAATTATTATGAACCTATTGGCAGGAGGAGGTATTACTTGAGATGCTTGACAGATTCCTGGGACTTCAGTGTTCATAGAGTTGGATGTTCACCTAGGCTTACACCAGGACGGGTGAGTTCATGGTAAACTATTATGAACGAACAGGGAGGGCACGTAATACCTCCTCCAGCCAATAGGTTCATAATAATTACAATCAAACGTCACCTTCCTGGCGTAAGCCTAGTTTAATTTATAAATTATTAATCACCTCTTGTCTATTCGGAGCTATCACGTGAGACTTTAGAGCAAGTCTAGTGAACAGACAGCAGACAGTGAAAACAACAGTCAAGACTCGTATTTCACTAATCGATTAGAAAACAAGATCAAAATAAAATCACGAATACAGTTATTTATCAAAATTCGATATTACACTACTAGCAAAATTATTAGGGACAATCGATTTGTTGTGAAATTTTACAAATGTTGAGCAGTTATTCCAGCCTGCTGGTTTTATAATTGACGCAAGCGGGAGTCCTTATAGGCCGCGGAACTAGCGCTAGCAGACCGTGTGCTAAGAAATTTGTAAAAATCGATGTTAATGCCAGCTTCTTTCAATACTGACACAATCCAGCGACTGTATGTGGATTGAGACGCGAGACCAAACGGTATCAGTAAAATTAAGAACAAATGATTAGAAGATCTCAGCGGTTTCGTTATATTGAGATACGCCTCTAGGTGGCTTAATAGACAAAGCTTCTCATTACGAAATTTGTCAAAAGTGCTTGGAGCTAGATGATGACCAGGACGAGAGTGTTTTTGCTTACTTGAATATACAATAGTGCAGCTGTTATTTACAAATGTTATGTCTTCCGTCCTTATAGAGTGAATGGCTTGAGCTCGCTGGCCTGTACACAGGGCTAGTAAAATTGAATGTGGTAGTAGCAACACACGCTGTAGGATAGGCCACCATGCTTGGGCTTGCCATTTCGGCACAACTAGCACACATGTGGCTTTGTCCGTTATCACTTTCCGCAACGTCCTCGAAATTACACTGAAAGGTGGAAAAGCATAAAAACATATTTGACCCCAATTCAATGAAAACGCATCAACTGCTAAGGCAGATGGGTCTGGTCTAAAGGACACATATTGCGAACATTGCGCATTAATTTGAGTAGCATTAAAGCATTAGATAAGAGTGTGGTGTTTAACATCCACTCAGCATCTGTGTTAAAATAGCGTGATTCGTGATCCGCTATGATATTTGTGCTACCTGGTATGTGGGCTGCAGATAGCCAGACATTGTTTTCTTTAGCCCATTGCCAAATGGTAAATGTCATTGAGTTAAGGGTGTCAGAATGACTTGTACCCATGTGATTAAGACATGAGACTGCTGTCGTATTATCAATGACGAGACGTACATGTATGCAAGTTAAATTACCTTGAAAACATTGTAAGCTGTATAAACATGCTTTCAATTCTAAATAGTTGATGTGGGAAGCAGCTTTGTGAGGTAACCATTGACCTCCCGATGTTGTATTTTGCAAACAACAGCCCCACCCTTGCATACTAGCATCAGTGGTGAGAACAAACAATATCGGGCGTAGTGACTTGCAAATCATTATAAGCTGTATCAATGTGCTCAATCTACCATGACAACTCATGCCTTGCTTCGACAGACAAAAATGTTTTTCGATCAAAGTTTCCGCATGATTTTTTCAATGCAAGCTTCTTGTCATTTTCAAGATGACGATAATATAATGCACCATGTTTAAAGTGCTCCTGTCACCAAAATTTTTTTTACAGATTCGAGTAGCTGAGGTAAAATTAGGAGGAATGGTGGAAATAATTTTTCAATTTGGACGCATATTAGAGGAGATATTCGACTTACAAAGTAAGGCATTTGCAGTCATTTCAGAATTTCAAAACTCGGAACGAAAGTCGGAATGACAAGAGGGCTCACTATAAGAAAAAGAGCAACTTTGAACTTTGAAAAATCGTATGTCTTTTTGCGTTTCAAGCTAGATTCGCGATATGTGAGCCGGAGGTCGGTGAAGTTTCCCAAACACAGAAAGCTACAAAATATGAGAGAACTAATACTTTCTAGCAGCGGGAGTCAACTCCCAAAATAGTGCTATTACGTATTTCTATTTTGATGGTTTCTTTCCATCGTCATCTGCGTGAGATCTGAAGCCTGTTCACGCTGTTCTGCGTGCAAATATCTGTCATTTTGACAGGTGACGGTAAGCCGTTTTAACGCCTTTTTGACAGCAAAACGCAATTTTTCCAACTAAAAGTCCTTGTATCTCATGCATTTCTGTGTCAATTTTATCCATTCTTCGTCAAAAAGGTGTCCTGAAGATGTGGGCATACCTGACTTGTTTCGAAAAAACTTTTGGTTTCGCGCAAAAAGACATACGATTTTTCAAAGTTCAAAGTTGCTCTTTTTCCTATAGTGAGCCATCTTGTCATTCCGACTTTCGTTCCGAGTTTTGAAGTTCTGAAATGACTGCAAATACCCTACTTTGTAAGTCAAATATCTCCATTAATATAAGTCCAAATTGAAAAATTATCTCCACCATTCTTCCTAATTTGACCTCAGCTACGCGAATCTGTAAAAAGATTTTTGGTGTCAGGAGCACTTTTTTACAGCAGGAGAACTTGACACAATTTTGCCGATAGTTTGAGCTAGTTTGCGTATAGTTATTCGATTGTCTTTTAGAAGAAAAATGGAATCATTTTTCACTGAAAGCTTCTTTTCAGAGGTCAGTCGGATAGTCCTGTCCAGAGCCATATCTTTATAAGAGTTGGGACATCCTCTGATGTGCTGCTCTATCTTTCATTGCTTAATTGTAAGTCATGTGATACATGGACGCCATTTTCGGGCCAGAAAAACCAGGTCCCAGCTTTCAAAAAATACGCCCGAAATTGTACACGTCACTTTCTTCACAAAATCATAATAATTCTGTTTTTTTTTTGTAAATAATGGGGGTATGCTGCGTTCCTGGATGAAAATCCCGTGAATGTAAAAAGTTTTCAATTTCGTCGGGGGCCAATAACCGAGAGAGGAGGGAACTTTGGCTTCAGTACATAGGAAGAGAGGGTGCCGGCGAACATTTTGATGGTAGAGTTTGTGAGGTAAATTCCAAACCATCAATTTCAATCACATACAATTGTTATTTTGATAACTAACGGCTCCAAATTGACATTTTTATCAAAGATACATTTCACGAAAGATCAATATGAAGACAATTTAGTTATCACAAAACTGAAAACCACAGCTATCCAAATCAGGAGGAAGCTAGTGATTTCCTTTGCAGAAAGATGCCTGTGAATGATAACTTTGGTAAGACACAAATATTTGACACATACAGACATAAGTTCGTTATAGCAACAGCATATACAAAAATTTAACAATTTCTTTTTAATAATCAGAAACCAGCAGAATACTTGATGTTATTTATCTTAAGCATTCGTATAATGAAAAAATCTTGAAGACTTCATCAATAACGGGCTCTGCCCTGTGGCGCTGTATCAACAATGAGCATTCTTATAGCAGGGCAGAACTCACAAATCCTCCAGACATTGGATTTGAAGTTGAATTGAACCAATCGTCTAAATTCATTCTCCCTCTTGACGTAAAAGATCTCCTCCAAAACCAATCACGTGATGAGCATTTAGAAGCCATAAAGCTAAGTTATCAAAACGTTATTGGCAAAATATGAGAATGTTTCTCTTGAAAACCAGAAATATTCAAAATCTTTGAGATCCATATTCAATCAAGATCAAAATACAAAAACTGTTGAAAGAGAAAAAATCCAGTCAAGGTAAGTTATCCATTAAATGCCAAATAATGCAAAGTCATCAACTTGTACTGCAGCTAAATAAAGTAAGCTACGTAAAAACGTTCACTTTAATTAACTGTACCATTTGGTCTATTTTAGTAAATTGGTCAAGCAAAACTGTGGAAGACAGCCTATAATTGAGGCAAGCCTGAGAAGCAACTGGATATGAAGCCCTAAGAGAATCAAATAACTCTTTGCCAAGCATCAGAATACTTAATCGTAGCTTGGAGCACATTGAGTTTGATCCAGGAATATTATATACTTGAAGTTTACTTTGCACTATCAAAAAAGGTTGGTATATAATAGCTATTGGATTTTAAAATCACAATAATATTAAAAATAATGTATGGGCACCCTTTAATTTATAGACAAAATCAATGACGGAGCAGGAGAAAGAATGTGCCTTGCTCCTTCACGAAATGGCAATAAAGCCATCATATGAATATGACCAGAGGTCAGATTCCATAATCGGAAAAAGAGGGAAAACATCAAGTAAATAAATAGCTTTTATTTTGATCATTGTTGAAGTAATTTCGTTTGAATTTTAACTATAACTTGCTTAACTTTCTTGCGTTTGTACCTTTCAGCAGTAGTAGTTTGTTGTTTTCCTATCTCAAGCTCCAAATGTACTATCCTCTCATCCCGAGTAACCTATCTAAGCTAATCGCAAGTACGATTCATGAGAAAGTTGAAAATTCTTAAGTTTGACGTTCGAGCAGAGCACGTACAAACTGCCAGACTGAAAGGGAAATGAGCGCTTCCAGTTTCTACCAGAGCCATCTATTTTGTAACTAGATGGCTCTCGTTTCCACGGTTCCACGCGCCAAATATTACATAACGCATGCGCGGGACCCAAGCTTCTTTAGTCTCGAACTCACAGTCTCAATTTCATTGGCCCGAAAATGGCGTCCACAAGTGTGTTCGAAAATTTGTGTGTCCCAACTTTTATAAATAGATGGCTCTGGTCATGTCACAAGAGTTGATTTCCATGCCCAAATATTTAATTGTTTGAGTAGGACGTAATTCAGATTTTGATGAATGGATAATAAAACCAAGTTGTCTAAGTAATTCGACAGTAGCAAGAATATTTTTTGCACACTCTTCCCACGAGGAAGCAATTAATAAAAGGTCATCAAGATATATTACAGAAATAAATCCCAGGCTACGGAGATACGAGAGGACCGGTTTGAGCAATTTTGTGAATGCACGCGGGGCAAAAGAAGCTCCCATTGGGAGACAGTTGTATTCCCATAAATCATTTTGCCACAAAAACCGAAAATATTTTTTATGTGGTTTGTGAAGTAGCACAGTGTAGTATGCATCTTTTAGATCAATAGAAGCAGAGAAAAAGTCGTTGGGGATAAGCTGACACGCAGTAGATAAGGTTTCCATCTTAAAATGCTGAGACAATAAATACTCATTCAAATTCTTCAAATTCAGAATCATACGCTGGCCTCCGTCTTCTTTGGGAACAACAAAAATGGGCGACAAGAATTGATCATTTGAATGGAAACAGTGCGAGATAATGCCTTTTGATTGCATTTTTTGTATGATAGTGTTAATGCTAACGATCTCCTGTGGTGTGAAGGTTGAATTAGTAGCCCGTTTATTTGACCACAACACGTCATTTATGTCACAATTAAAGGTCACGCGGGCACCATGAACAAGCTCTAAAATGTAAGTATCCTGTGTAAAATAACAATTCACTTGATTTCAACATACTAGGTAAAGCGTCAAGGCTTTCACACAAAGATGTTTTGATTGTCCTGCTCACCTCTAAGTTTCTCTTTAGCGTTGTCCCCGTTGTTGTTGACCCTTGGTAGGTCTCTGTTATTGGTAGGGGGCTTGAGACCTGGGTCGATGAGACAGAAAAGAATCTGTACTTTTCACAGTTGAGTAAGCTGCAGGACGTGAAAAAGTGTTTGTGTGCCGACCACCTCGCTGTGGAAAACTATTGTAGGATGACCTTGTGAGAGTGTAATTATTGCTATTGTTATGGTGGCTAGACTGCAAATTTGATTTAAGCAAATCTAACTCCTTGGCCTCTTTGACTGCAGTTTGTAAATCATCACCAAATAATTTTGCGCTGAAAAAGGCATATTAGCGGAACAAATATTCTGGACTTTCTTGCCAAGTGCAGGTTTGATTGTTGATCTACGTAAGTCAGAAAGCAACTGTGTTGCATGGCCTAACAATGCTAAAGCACCCACATTTTGTTCCATGAGATGATTTTTCTCTAGAGCTCGCTCTGACTCAAATGAAAAGCTGAAAAGATTCTGCGTTGTGACTGTCACTATTGTTGAAGCCTCTACAATTAAACGTTGAATTTTGGCTAGTTTAACATCACGCTGACGGTTGTAACTCTTCAACGAAGCCCAGATTTCTCTGTTTACTGCAGGTACAACCAACTCCGCACAATTGCTTGGTTTTACCGCGCTTTCCTCTATCGCCTTTAATTTTTGAGAATCAAGCTTTTTGCTGAATCGATTTGAAACTATCTGCGCCAGTGCATTGTCGATAGGTGGTCCGTCAGTTGAAGAATCTGTGAGATCGGAGTCCAGCTCACGTAAAAATTCATTTTCGCATTCAACGGAAACAGAATCATCGGTGGTGTAATCTTCGACATGATTAACAGAGCGTGCAGACGCAGCTGCAGGAGAACTTGATGCAGAAATGACAGGAACACGTTTAAGTTTTGAGGACATCATATTTTGCTCAAACTTACTGAACATTGATGTGAGTTGCTCAAAGTATCCCTCCCAATTTGCATCGAGCGCCGCAAGCGAATCTGCTGACAATAATTGTGGAATACATACATCACCTGACTCGGGAATTTCTGACGAATTGGACATGATTATTGAAAATATGATATCTTAATGATGAAATATCAATCATGACAAAGAGGAAATGTTAGCAACAAAGGCTAAGGAATAGTGGTCGACAAAGGACCAAAATGAATACCAGACAAAGTGGTTTGTAATCAAGTTGCCCGACAACCAAGTCAAGGTGAGAGCCGAAATAAAACGCAAAGTCAACGCGCGTGCTTTACCAATGAATGTTCGTCAGAAGCTTAACAATAGAAAACTAGAACATATAAAACAAGCAAACTAACAAGAATAAAATCAAACTTAGCTGTATTGTAGAATACTCTCTTGAAACACATCCAAACCCTTGGGAAACGAACGCCAAACTGAAGCGCCAGGAAGCTGTCAAGCATCTCACGTAATACCTCCGACTAGACAATAGGTGATTAATAATTGGGAATAATCTTGCTTTGACAAGTCTGAAATCTGATCCTGAAAATGTTTTACAAAGCTCAAAGATTCGAGCAGCCTACATGCAGACTTGATCAGTTATTCGTCACCATGGCTGAGATCCGACAAAGAGATCCGACCCAGACTACTTGGCACTCGACACCCAGTTGACACCAAGTTTTGATGTGTCACATTTCATCTAATTTCGAAGGTGTCTGCTGTCAAGCTTCAATAACAATAACATGGTCACGATCCATTGCAAACGTGGAGAGCATTGCTGGTTGAGCAACGACTTTGTTATTGATTTTCCAACTCTGTTTGCAAATTCTGTAAAACATGAATCACAACGAAGTGCTGTTAAGCAAAAACATGAAAAACATTAACTATTCAAAGATTGTTTTTGCAAGTGTCGCGTTTGTATTCGCATTTGACAGCAGATCAAGCTCGATGTAGTTTTCGTTATGCCCAAGACTTAAACAATCTTGCATCTCAGGTAATTCCCATGGAATTTTACCGTTTTTGGTTTATGGTTCATACTTGTCTTGAGGACACCTCTGTTGAATACGATACTGTTGTAATTTTCACAAGGATTCCAAAGATTAGATGTAGGCTCACTGGCTTCCTAGCAACAGATTAAAATTAGTGAAAGTAAAGTTGGTCAACCCGCTAGTTTCTCAGTCATTGACCGAGACTTTTTAATTGCGGTTGCTTTATGTAAACGAGAAGAAAACAGTGATTTCATGAACTCTAGCCTAACAATTTACGTACGATAACAATTACGCGACATCGATTTATTGATCATATTTACAAACACTGCATCTTAAAGACCAAAACTTCGCGATTAACTACAAACCTGATGAAATTTCGTAATGATGAACTGATTGATTATGATTATTATCTTTACTATATTGAAGATGAAATTCGTGCTCTACAATAGACTTGACAATTTTCTTATGATTTATTTGTTCTTTACCGGTGGGTCTAGACAGCGGAGGTGCAGAGGTCTGCGGAGGTGTCATAAAATCCATTGTCTTCATGCGAGGCTCTCAAAGGTGGCTAGCAACAAACGTGCGGCTGCTGAAGGATTGCAGCATGATAGCAGAATTCTGCCGCTTAACAGGTCTCTGTTGTTTAATGGTTCGCCGCGCTCAAGCCGTGTTTAATGACCATGATGTGAATAAACAAACAAATTAACCAATAAATTAACTGTGATAGCCATTTGAATCAAGCATACAGTTGCATTGTAGCTTATGACTTCTTTTATACAATTGTGTAATTTTTTGTTTTCATTTATACTATGAAAGCAATCTCCTTATTTATTTAATACTTTATTTACATCAAAACTCAACATAAGAATGATTTCAAATCACACTATGATGTCTATCAATATATCACCTAAAGAACAGAATTTATTTGATCAGTCATAATAAACATACAGTCTATTTATAGTAAGAGCCACTTTAGTAGGTGTATGAATAATGTAGCCAATTTATGGAAAACCGGCATTTCATAATTTGACATTTTTCAACTAAAACCTCTGCAAAAGATTTATTAGCAATCATAACAACTTGAAATCAAAATACGTTGTCGATGATTATATAGATTAAAGCTCAAAAAGACTTCATTAAAATATATCAAGCCTATTTATAGAAGAAGCCTCCTTAGTAAAGCTAGGTAGAATATAGCAAATTTGACGAAAGCCTGTTTTCTGACTTTTTCATGATTGCCAACTAAATTCTTTGTAAAATAATAATATGCAGTTAGAACAAGTTGAAATTAGAAGATGTTGTGGATAATATCAAATCTCAAAGTATTTTTATATACTAAATTATAAATACTGAAGTATCAGAAAGATTTCACCCCAAAATATTGAGCTTATTCATTGAAGGAGTCTCTATAGTAACGCTAGGTAGAATATGTGACGTAGTCACCTAAATATAAATAGACAGTCTGTTCATACTGTGATTATTATGCAATTAAAATCATCTGGCCTTACGTTAGATACTACAGATATGTTGAAATATATTCAGTTCTATTCACACATAATGCAAGCGTGTTCTCTGTCAAGAACGACACCACAAATTGGTGTCCCCGAGTGAAAATTACTCACATTAGCTATATTATCGTTTATATATTCGTTACTACACTCTTAAAAGTTATTTATCATGGATTTGAAGATACAAGCGTTAAATCTCTCTGATCCGGAACGTACAGAAGCTTGGTTCACTGCCTTTTCAGCAAAA
>JANVCG010021250.1:0-12483 GCA_025505365.1 Haliclystus inabai | reverse complement strand
AAAGATTAGCACATGCAGATGTGACTTATATGACTATACCGTCCAGTCCGTCCAACATGTGTACCTTCTATTAGCAAGATGGATTTTAAATCTTCATTTAAAAATATTTCTAGGGAGAGAGAGAAAAAGAAGCTGAATATTACCTTCATATTCAATTAATAGTCTGGGACTTTTAGTAGGGTCATTCTCAAAAGAATATATCTCACGCGGATGACTTTGCTGTGAATCTCGAGATACTGGAGATATAATCAACTGGAAGCCTTGTTGATTTTTCCATGCGTCTGAATCATAGTTCGCCACAAGAAGCTTAGTTATATCCGGAGTTTGGTAGATAAAATCTTTAGTCAAAGGTAATATATTCCACTGAACATTTTCGGTACTCCAGTAGTCTGTAGAAACATCGCATGATCCCCTCGATGTAATTTTTTCCTGAGCAAAGGTGATGTTTACTATTTTTCCATTGCCAGCAGGAGAATCTGTGTACGCAGTCATCTCAATAAATGTGTTGATTATTCTTTTTCCAAAAAAAAAATCAAGTCCATAGAATGTGAGCGATACAATGATTGACCGTCCGTAGTAAACATCGAGAACCTTTAAGGAGTAATCACTCCAGTCCCAGCACCGGTTACTATCAAATTCCATGTCATCCTCATACTTGGAAATTGGAAATACTTTAAAAATAGACATGACACCTGATGGTTAATAAAATAAAATAATAATACAAAAAAGAATAATGCATTGTAAGCAAAATTACCGATCAAATAATAACCAAATAGAATATGTCTGTCCATTCAGGAGGAAGGTGTCACGATAAGCTATCAAACGTCGGAGAAACATTATCTACGCTATTGGTGTGATCTACGGAGTTTTTTCTTGATGGAATATAGCATATAGGGCCAAAAATATTATTTGAGTTTGCATACTAAAGTTGCTATATCGAAGAATAATTCTTGAACATGCTTCGAATAGATAACTAAAGTAAGCTCGTATTTAGCTTTTTCTTTCCCAACAATAGCTATTTTCAAAAGAAAACATTTTTTAACTAGACGGGTAACTTTTTTTACATTGAATTATAAATTCCGGATCCAAGGACATTTTTCAAATCAAATTTGTATTCCGATTAATCCCTCCCTTTTTCTACATCTAACAGTACCAGGAAATACTCCACAGTACCAGGATTACACCAAATTTGATTCCGTGTGAGAGCCTAAATCACCAGAACATTCAATAAACAGTCATTTGATTCTACGCATAGAGGGCTAACCTTGTATTAGAGCTGGTAATAAAAATTATCAAGGGACTTAGAAATAATGAATCTGTCAAGTCAATTCAGATTCTAGTTATTGCAATCGCTTATATACCTGCTCTGCTTCTAGCAAAACAGTTCTCATGCCCCTCGATCGTTGTTAAATTCCATTGCTTCTCTTCGTTTTGAAATTTAAATATTGTTCTGTTTCTGCTACGCTCTCCATGACCATATGTTCCGTTATAAGCTTCACATGGTGACCAATCACCCCATTCTGTGACACCAGCATCTATATTCAAGTACGCAACGATAGAAAAATAATTATCATTCGTGTGTGATGGATTGAGTAGACAATTCCTTCTACCTGTCTGAAAATATTATTATCTGTTAAAAGTAATTAAATTGCATATATCACTACAAATAGAATTTCATCAGTAGATAAAGCTTAATCTTCTATCAGTACATCATGTTACATCATTTTTAAAAGCGTGACTCCTTTTCGGTCAAATGTACACCAAAGTCGTCGATTTCGGCTTTCTGGAGTTTCAAATTTTTGCAAGTGTGTGGAACACGATTTGAAAAATGTAAGAGCGTTTTATTTCTTTGCAAATTTATATCGAGAGAATTATTGCGATTTACAATTGATATCCAGATATTAACTTTTTATGTTTCAGGTCATCTGATAATAATCTTTGTTTAACTTTTGACTTAGTAGATTTCGAGATACTGGCAATGAAAAGTTGGAAATTCAGTTTTTTTGAAAATGTTAGATAACAATACTTTTGCGCTAGTCGGAGGTTTTGAGAGGAATTTGGATAGAGCTTCTGCAAACCCATGTCAACTACTCAGATTAGCACTTCATTTTTGGTCTTTTAAATTCCAGAAAAAATAAACACCAAGTTTCCATGATTCATTCACTTTTATTATAAAGTAAAAATAATCTAGAATCAAGTGATAACTTCAAAAACTCATTTCTGGAGGTTGTTTTGAAAACACATTACGTTTGGAAAAGTTGGAAGCAAAAAACCAAAATGATCAAAATTCTTTAATTTTGAAAAACTCCTGTTCCACCCACTAAGCAACGAAATATGTAGTTTCAAAATCAAATTTAACTTGGGAGGAGTCGCGCAGTTGAAAATTGATGTAAGATCTCGTAGGGATAGAATATTGAGTTCTATTTACTAAAATAAAACTCTGGGGATATATGCACTTTAAGGTCTAATTATTGAAGCTAAATTTGTGTATTAGAAAATTATTTACAGTACCTTCGTACTCTATTATTAATCTGGCGCTTTTAGTAGGGGCAACTTCAAAAGAATATATTTCACGTGAAAGATCTTCCTGTGAATCACGTGATACTGGAGATATAATCAACTGGAAGCCATGTTCATTTTTCCAAGCATCTGATTCATAGTTAGCCAAAAGAAGCTTAGTTACATCTGGAGATTGGTAGACAAATTCTCCAGTGAAGGGTAGTATATTCCACTGAACATTTATAGTACTCCATTGGTCAGTAGAGACATAGCATTCATCCTGCGATATAATTCGTGCCTGCGCAAAGGTGATGTTGGCTAATCTTCCAGGTCCTGCAGGAGAATCTTCGAAGGCAGTCAATTCTAGAGCAGTTCTAATTATCTTTCTGCCGAAGAAAAAATCCAGTCCGAAGAATGTGAAACCAACAATTGTCGAATGTCCTGAATAAACTTTGAGAATCTTCATGGAGTTACTCCAGTACCAGCAGCCGCTGTCATCAAATTCCACATCATCTTCCTCTCCGGAGACCGAAAGTACTTCAATAACAGACGTGAAACCTGAAGGGTAAACCATTTGCATTATAAAACTCAGATAAGTGATGCATTGAGCTGAAAAATTTCTATTATAGTAAATAGGACTTCACTTTAATTTAGATATCTACTTTAAAATACTCTTTTGCATGGATAGTATCAAAGAAGTGGAATGTATTAGAATACAATAAGAAGTAAATGCCTTATGCTAAATCCAAAGATTACTTCTATCATGTATTCATGTAAAAGTGTGATCCTTTCAAAACATGCTCAGTTCTGTGAATTTGAACCATCTTGAAGATAACTACGTCAGCAGCTGATTAATTTTGTCATTTAAGCGAAAGGCTTTACATCATGCAAGAGGTAACTCGTATAATTAGAATTACATACCTCTCTGATTTAGATTTCGATTTTCAATTCAATGAAAACGTTTCAGTAAAATCAGCAGCAATTAATAGAAGCAATATTGCTGCTGTAGAGTTGGTTATGAAACTCACTTGCAGGCACAATAGAAACAACAACAACAACAATAACAACAACAACAACAACAACAGGAACAACAACAACGACAACAACAACAACAACAACAACAACAGCAACAACAACAACAACAACAACAACGACAACAACAACAGCAACAACAACAACAGCAACAACAACAACATCAACAACAACAACAACAACAACAACGATAACAACAGCAGCACAAACATACTACCTAGGGTCAAAACGAAAATGAGTATTTCTCTATCATGGTATAACTGTCGAGGTGAATTATATTACATTTAACAAATATGAAGTGCTAGATTGTTGTTTTGCTGGCAAATTTAGAATCACCCTCAAATCGTGCTTCAAATTTTAAATTATAGATTATTTGTACAGACGTAACTCACCTAAATAATCATTTATTAATTCACCTAAGTTCACGACTAGAGTATTGACTTCATGGCTCTGCCGTTAACAAAAATATTACAGCATATAATAAGACACACGTGAAGTACATGTCGATCTCAATTAATTATCAAATCCGCTTACTTGAGCTGCATCTAAAGATACAGTATTCATGACCCTCGATTGTTGTTAAATTCCATCGCTGCTCTGCATCTTGGAATACGAATATTGTTCTATTTCGGATCCTTTTTCCATGACCACAAGTGCCATTTTCAGCTTCCCACAGTGACCAATCACTCCATTCTGTGACACCAGCATCTATTTGAATATAGAATGATAAATGAATCGCTACCATGTGTATGGTGATTTATAGGTTCGTCAATTCCTTGTACGCATCTGCATTACACTAATATTGAGTCTAACTTTTGAAACTAAATATTAAGAACTAGAAACATAATGCACAGTACCTTCATATTCAATTACTAATCTGGCACTCTTAGTAGGGTCAGTTTCAAAAGAATATATCTCGCGAGGATGATCTTGTTGTGAAGTACGAGATACTGGAGATATAATCAACTGCATGAGTTTTCTTTCTTTCCATGTTTCTGACTCATAGTTAGCCAACAAAAGCTTAGTTATATCAGGAGATTGGTAAATTTGATCTTTAGTGAAGGGTAATATATTCCACTGAACATTTTTTGTACTCCAGTTGTCTGTAGAGCCATAACATGACCATCTACTTATAACTCTTTCCGGGGTAAATGTGATGTTAGCTAATGTCCCGAATCCGGCAGGTGAATCTTTGAAGCCAGTAATTTCAAGAACAGTACTAATTATCTTTTTTCCAATCAAAACATCCAGTCCAAAAAATGTGATACCGACGATAATTGACCCTCCGGATTCGACTTTGAGGATCTTCAAAGAGTCTCTCGTTTCATAGCAAGTGCTATCATCAAATTCCATATCATGCCGGTTGCTTGATAATGAAAGTACTGAAATATCAGACGTGACACCTTGAGGGTAAAAATAGCATAATAACATCAACAAAAATGTTCAATTGAGTAACAAAATTGCAAGTCAAATAAATATTACGCATATAGCGTCAAAAAAAATATAGTTTTTTAATCGACGAATGTTTGTATATAAAGTAGCTTAATTCTCGTACAAACATAATATTCACCAATTTCCGTATGTAATAATCCTGCTAGCTACTATTTTCAACTCGTATTACGCACCCTATGTTGTTGAACTGAAATACATATTTCCACATTACAATCATGGTGTAATTTGCAAGGGAAGCACTTTTACATTAATTAAGTATGAATTGATGCATTGATGTGTATGAGCAATTATTGATTCCTGATGTAAACTATATGGAGTCAAAATTATTGGTTAGAAATTGTATAAGAATGTTGTTACCTCGAAACATGTAACCTGATTGTGCTTCGAAAACACGAATTTGCAAAATGCGTATTTGGCTGTTTCTTTTCACGACAATGGTATAATTAGTGGCATTTTTTCCGGATAACCAACTTTTCATTCATGTAAATTTCCCATCTTATTTCTAAAACAATGCTTAAGCGAAATTCGTATTGGATTAAACTTTTCTATTTATCTAATTGAGAAGACTAGTAGAAATGCTCTATCTTCTTTTATCACCGAATTATAGTTAAAACATCATTTCATACAAATTGGAGGTACATCTTTTCAATTTTGCTTTTCAACCAGCTGAGGTTATGCAGATTTTATTGAATAGAAGCCTATACTAATATGCTAATACCAGCACTATTCAACAGTTATTGATATCTGGCTCTGTAGATATCGGCCGATAATGACGGAGATCCACCGAGGTCATCATTAGCCGATATCAACTGAGCTTGAGATCTACAACTGTATTAGTAAAACCTCTAACAGGTCAATTTAGAAATACTGATCATAAAACTATTTTAATACAAATTAAAATTATGAATTTAAATTATGCAAGTGTGTCATTGAGTGAAAGCAGTGAATAGAAGCAATAGTTACATAAATCTCCATCTTATTGCAAGTAATTTTGTCTTTATGAAATCATTCCAATAGAGATAAAAAGATCATCATATACAGTTTCATTATAATCCACACTTTTAAGAATTTCAATTCATTTTTGTAAGCTTCATTGCTTGAATTTTTCGAGTGAGATGTGGAAAAACAGTTTGCTTCATAATAAACTCATTTAAAGTATGGTTTAGTTTACAATTCTAGCCGTACAGGCTATATAGGAAGCGTTGGAGCAGCTTTTGTAGTATTCTTTGAGAGTTTTGTCGCTGAATCAAATTGCTCTATTTTCACATTGATTGGTTTGATATCTACTAATAAGGCATATAATAATTGTCCTCTGAGGTGGATTTTGATATCAATTTTCAAGGAATCTCTCCAATCCTTGCTACCGCTGTAACTGTCAGTTCGATTAATTTTCCCCGAATTGGCGCAACGAACCACTGCAAAATTACATAATGATAGATAGACAAAAGGAAGAGACACAATTTGTCATAAATAACATGATAATTGGATTTGATATCAATTCGGTGATGTTATCGTTTTAAACTAAAACAAAATAGATATTAAGTTTCGATGAAACACAATGCAAGCATCAAAATGAATGATAGATATAGGTAAGCCAGAATATAATATATAATCTAAAATTGTATGTATATATTTGCAACAGTGAAAACAAATGATTGTTTTCCTGTAAAAAAGGTAATAAAGTTCTAACAAAACTAACTAAAAATCAAAGTACCGATGTTCAAGTGAAATTATTATTTTCTTATCATAACTGTTTAATCGTCATACTGCATTTTCACATGTTGGATAAATGCAAATTGCTACATTATTTTGCTTTGCTGAACTTAAGGCTAGCTGAAATGGAGTATTGTGTTTCATTTCATCCAAATATTGTTAATTCAAAGTGGTAACCTGATTGTTTGTGGACATGACAAGCTAGTAGAGGGTCAAATTAAGCTATAGTCTTGATTTACTAGCTTGTTGTAAGGATGAAAAATAATTGTGCTGAAAAATGAATTTTCAATGGTATTTTCAAACTCAAACTGTTATTCAACAAATAACTTTATTTAAACAAAGTTATAATATATTATCGATGTTCAAAATTTATTATTAGAGATTCTTAATAGGCTTCTGTTATGAGTTGAAGATCTGTAGCATGTTGTGTGGAATTCCCAGCAGAGAGAAGATAAAAAGCTGTGTAGCTCTAGGAACTATTCTCATTGTAAGGAACCAGACGAGTGATAAGGAACTTTTGCCATGGGCTTTTTAAACACAATTATTTACCTACATATGGACTTGGAGAAGTTCAAGGTGACGTATTCAGCTATTTATATTTTGTGTGAAAACATAAATTATCCATACAGACCTTGTTTGATGATAATTGAAGCTATTATAAGTAGCATCCATCCCCTTCCTTCTGGAGACAATATAAATACACTCTTTATCTGAAAAAAATTAGCAGTAAATAATGTCAGAACACATGTCATTGGAAGTAGTATCCAAAATTCCTTGATTATATTACAATTAGTTAGTATACTCAGAATTAATGGTTGATTGCATAAATTTGAAGAAGAGAAATGAGACGATAATCCATTTTAAATGTCCATTACTTGCTTGCTATATCTGCTTTTATTGATGAACTAGAAATATTAGACTGCGAATTGACTGCATTTTGTCTGTACCATAATTTTCGTCACTCCTGCTATTACAATTGTAGTTGTTATTTTCTTTGTCGTAATTCTTTATTCATACGAAATTCAATACCACAAACCCTGTGGGGTAGCAATTGTAAAAGGATTTGTGACCACGAGTACTTGGGTATTGACTATCATCTTTAGGTGAAAATCAACTAAGTTGTTTGAAGAATATCTTGAAGCTTCTGCGTAGAAATCTTTTGCAACTTTTTTTCACATATCACTAATCTGAAGATTAACACCGTCTTCGGCACAATTGAATTTTGCACAAAGTTTGGCATAGACTTTGCAAGGAGAGATGCTTAATGAGACAATAGCATTTATTTCATTATTAATTATCAGCCAGAGTGCCATGTATGCATGCTCAAAACTGTATTTATCAGAAAAATAATTCACATTTTTTGTCATTTTGAGGGCTGCTACTGATAAAAGTGTGGTATGAAATGCTTACAGTAATAAATCAAAGAAATGTAACCTCTGCCTAAACGAAAAATATCACATCATCACGCACAAAGATTCCAGAAAAAAAGATCGGAGCTGATTTCAAAATGCCGATATGTAAACAAATTTTACATAAAAACTTTAATAAATAAATCAATAGTCATGTAAAATACCACACGTCTATCTCATCACATCTGTAGATATACACTAGCAACTGTTGCATAGTCAAATTAAACGCCTGATGATCGCCTTAAGGTGTGAAACTCTGAGTAGCGTGATTATGTCTCATGTTTGACTCATAACCTGACGTAGCCATGCTGGCGAAGTTAGTTCTTATGGCCTCACTGAGCAGTACTGATAAAGGCTAACAGCCAGAAACAAGTATTGGATTGCTGCTATATGTACGCTCCATTACGCTTGCGCAATTTGTTCGTTTTCACCACTTGCCAAGTTCAACCTGACCTAGCCGTAGTGGCGGAGTCATTCCTTATGGTCCCACAAAGTAGTACTGATGACGGCTAGCAGCCAGAAACAATTAGTATGTTCCAAATAAAATAGTCTGTGGTGACCGCACTGGTAACGGACTCTTGAATAGCTTGAGCATTTCAAGATATGCTTCAGTAAATAAGTTCGCATTCAAAGATATAAGACACTTGAGGATGGTATAGGATCTCAACAAGCCTTTGAATTTGAACTTGTGCAATGAATTTGTTATTTCTCGATTTATAGAATATTTCCATCTCATAAGGTCTTCATTGAGTTTTCCTAGAATTTCCTAAGAAATTCTAAAGCTACTATATATTCTCTGCAAACAGGCGATTTGCCTTTTCTTTTGAAAACTGCTTCTGTCATTCCGCACTATAAATCGTCAAAGTAGTCGAACCTTCAGGTCAAAAAAATTATTATTTACAAATAAATTTATAGGCTATTTTAATCAACACATTTACTTGTTGTTTTTTGTGTAAATGTCTTGATTTAAATAGCCCATAAATATTTTTGTAAATAGTAATTTATTTCTTTTGCTTTAATCTGAAGTGTGTGAAACCCATTGTTCTCATCAGCGATGTCAAATAAGACCCGCACGCTTTAGTAAAGTTGCAAGTTTTCTGCCGCTCAAAGCATGTTCAAAGTTGAACATCGCAAACAAGGCTAAATACCCCATTCAAAAGAAGTGTGAACGTAGGAAAATATAGCACAGAAGGATCTTGAGAATGATGGTTGTCTTGTCAATATTCAACGCTATTAAATGCTATAGTCGTTATTCAGTTAGATTCTTGTTGCCTGTCTGATTTAGATGAAGATCGACGAGCAAACAGTCAAAATTTTCATTGTAGTTTAATCGCTTGATAATTTTCGTTTTATTTTAAAATTTGCAAGATTTAATAAGCGTATTGTATTTCAGTCTTGTATTTCTTGCTTCCTTATAAATTGATAATAATTAAACGCGGGAATCTATTGACTGCTGTTTTCAAGAGCAAGTGGCAAAAGATGAACCAAGACGAAACACGTGATTTGAAGTTGGACACTTCAAAAAACCCCTTATGAGAACAATAGGTTTCACGCATTTCATATTCAGTGTTCTGCGTTCAGCGTTCTGCAATCCTAACCCACCGCCTCGTTTAGTAAAAGAAAAAAAAACTAGAAAAATTACTACAAAAATACACAAAACTTGTATGCTAAAAGTCATTCATCTCAAATGAGTATAAGTACCCAGCACGCCTCAAGATCCTTGGTATTTTACCTTTGGGAGTACGTCGAGTTAATATCAATCTCTATGTATGACGTACAATATTGCACATGGTGTGGTTATTTGAAAAAGACATTCACTTTCCCCCCTGTCGAAACTAACCCTTAAGAACTTTCCCAGGAATGTACCCAAGACAGAAGTAAATTTACTTGATAAATTTTTCGTGCGCATGCAATGTGCAGTTTCAAGACTATTGACAAGAAGGCAGATCCTGGGAGCCAGGTCCACCCAGAACTTAACATGAATCGATTATTTAGACTCACCAACCTCTGTACTATGTAGCCTAATTTTGAGTTTAAACAGAGCTAGGGAAACTTGTTCATGGTCAAGGACGCCTTCATTATTGACAGTGTAGGAAGTCACGATCGATGTTGGGAGAGGTCACACATCCAGTCAAAGGATATCGAAGTTTTGAATTTGAATCGAGTTATTACTTCAAAGTACATACAATAGATTTTCTTCGCAAATACACTTGTATATACTGGAGTGTAACGAGCTATGCGTTATAATATATTGCTACTTCGAAAAGGCGTAGAAAAACAAATAACTGCTCAAATTTACAAAGTAAGTGTTCAAGTTTTCAGTTAATAGCCGAGAGACAGCATCTCTCCGATTTTTCTTAGAAATGTATATTCTTATTGCAAATAAGCTCATGACATGCATTCCCATCTGAATTGGCTTTTAAATGAATTCATACAATTTTAATGATTTAGGAAAATTTTCGATGACATCAGCTTCTTGATTATTTAGATAATTATTGCAGCAAATCTCGAGTTTAACCTTTTACATAGAGTTTTCACTGTACCACTTACTCTCACAAAGTAAAACCAACTATTTTTTCAGAGTTGCTCTCTGCAATGGATTTTATGTCTTTCTATTGATGGAATCAAAAGCCTCAACTATGAGACGCAAAAATACCATTATATTTTACAATTGGTAGAAATGTATTTCCCTATTCAAAGCAGTGTCCAGTGAGATGCTATATTGAAAGTGACTACATGATTATGGTTTGAAGCATTCATTATTTTCATTCAATGCAAATTTCGAGAGAATCCTAACTTTTTATAGATTCATCATTATAATCGTCAATATTGTATATCACTGTAAAAGTATGTAATATAGCAAGTTTCAAATTGTTCTTGAATAGAAATCGTAGTCTCGGCTACATCTCAGGATATATTCAGTTCTTTTGGATCTTGAAAATCATGCAAAACAAGTTAATGCAGGTTGTGTCATACATCAATTTCACCTCATGGCTAATTCTCTATAGTATAAGATTAAAATTGATTCACTTACCCCAGCCATAGCTGTTGCTTCCAAAATAACGTCGTGAACATAAACATATCAATTGACATAAATGGAATAGATTTGATGATGCATAATTCATTGTTAGTCAAATTAATACAATTGAAATGTCTCATCAGGCTTCCTTATGAATGTAGCTGCTTCGCTATTTTGAGCAGGTTGTATTATTATTTGAAATATTTGCTAAGTGGAATAGCAATCGATGGTCAAACCACTGTAGCACGTACATAGTGGTTTTTGTCACGTGTCGAGAGCTCATTAAATTGTTTCTAGCGATCATCTATGATCCAAGTAGCTCAATGATAATTTAATTGATTTTAATGTTTTGAATTCAGAACGTGCTTATCTACTATAGGCTACCGTGTGAGAAAGATTTCATTTTGAGGAAGAGCTAGCGTCCCACTGGCAGCACATTTGTATGTCACGCTTTCACGGAGTTCTTCAGGGATAACGAGGCTAAAGACTAAGGCTGAGTTGAACTTTTCGGGGTGTTGATTATCATTTATTCGTTAACTAGCTTAGACACCAGGCCTCTATTCCGCTAAGCCTACTTCGCTGCATAGGGCCTAGGAAAATTTGTTGTTCGAAACTGATGCTCCATTTCAGAAAATCGAAATTACCAATCACAACCAAGCAGCGATGACGTTGCGATTACGTAGTGTGACATTCTTTCTCGTGATCGGACAATACACACACTAGCTCACACGAGCCTGGTAAAGAAGATTTTGTTGTGTTTTTTGTGATCGTTGCAATCGGTGGCAACAAAGTCAAATAGAAACTCAAAGATAATGCTACGGAAACGAAGGGAACAAACCTTAAAGTTCTTTATTTATAATAATATTGATATTGAGTTTATCTGCTTGTTAGAATATATTTTTTGAGGCAGATTGGAAGGGGATTCAACGTTTGAAAGCAAAAGAAACTTCATCTGTCTATTCCAATTTATCGATTTCAATATCACTGTTTGATTTGTAAAATATGTGTAATAATTCCACATGAAAACATTCACAATGACAATAGACTTGCATTTTAAGTCATTTTTCTTATCGTAAAAGTGTTTTAAAACAGTACAAAAAGGTAAACAGTCTTTTCATTTCGTCCAACACATCACTTTCAACAATCAACTTTTGCAAGGCCCAATGTCAGTGAAGTGCAACGTAACAATAGGACATTGCGGAACAAGGCTATTCGCTAACTTCTATATATAGTTTTTAAACAAATTTCATACAGTCCTTCCAGTTATTCTTGTAGAATGAAGAACTATTATTATTATTATTATTATTATTATTATTATTATTATTATTATTATTATTATTATTATTATTATTATTATTA